>PISW01002240.1:0-282857 GCA_004023785.1 Mungos mungo
TGACTGCTCGTTCCACTAAGATGCTTTATTCTCTGGGTTTCTTGCTTCCCTATCCAGTCCATTCCGGAAGACTATCACCTCATATGACTGATGATCCAGATGAGAAGTTTGGAATCACATGATGTTAAAACAAAACAAAACAAAAAGCTATGTACTTGTATACTTATCACCATAGAGACACAGTCAAGGTGGAATCGTTGGCAGAGGGAGGACAGTGCTAATTGTAGCTGCAGTTACCAATTAAACTTGAAACTCATAGGTGCACAGTTCAAAAGGAGTCATCACAAGAACAAACCAGAGAGCCCCCAGAGAACAAACATGCAAGCTGTCAAAATTCATCATCGTGTAAATCAAAATCAGGCACACAGATTATTGGTAATCTCTTGGCAAACCATTATGCCTTCTTGGTTTGAAAATGATCTGTAGAAAGGATCCTCAAACTTGCTCTTTACAAATATTCAAAAGAAAATGTACTCCTATCTTTCAGAAAAGGAACCATCAAAATAGTGATTAAGAGATTGGGTGTTGGATTCTGGCAGATCTCAGGAAACCCCACTGTCCTCTTGTCATCTATGTACCTTGGGAAAACTGTGCCATATCCTTAAACCTCAGTTTTCTCATCTTTAAAATGGGTTTAATGACAGAATTTATAAGAATGTTGTAAAGAGAAAAGAAATAACTTATTTAAATACTTAGTATACTATCTACACATTGTGTGCACTTCATAAGTACCATTGTAAAAAGCAAGAAAGATACTAATGTAACTATAACATCTTTACTATCTTTAAAGTGAACAGGTGGGGAACCACACATCAGCTAAAAACAACAACAACAACAAAAACAGTATGATCTTCCATAATACTTTAAATGACATGGAAAACTCATGATTCTTTTTCTCCCCCAGTTTCATTCAAATATAATCGACATATAGTACTGTATAGGTCTAAGTTATAGAGCATAATGATTTGACCTATATATACCACAATAAATTTAGTTAACATCCATCATCTTAAATAGATACAAAAAGAAAAAAGAATAAAATTTCCTTATAATGAGAACTGTAAAAACAGTTCTTGTGATGAGAAAGTTAAAATCTTTTTTTAAATTAATAAAATTATTTATTTATTTATTTTAGAGAGAGAGAAAGAGTATGAGGGGGGAGAAAGGCAGAGGGAGGAGAGAGAAAAACTTTTTTAAATGTTTGTTTATTTATTTATTTAATTACTTTTTAATATAATTTATTGTCAATTTGGCTAACATACATTGTGTACAGTGTGCTCTTGGTTTTTGGGGTAGATTCCTGTGGTTCATCGCTTAAATGTCCATCAATTGATGAATGGATAAAGGAGATGTGGTTTATATATACAATGAAACACCACTTGGCAATGAGAAAGAAACAGAGAGAGAAACAGAGAGAGAGAGAATCTTAAGCAGGCTCTCTGGTGAGTGTGGAGCTTGATCTCATGACCCTGAGATCATGACCTGAGCTGAGATCAAGAGTCAGACACTCAACTGACTGAGGCACCCAGGCATGTTAGGATCTACTTTCTTAACTTAGATATATATATCATATATCTATACATCACATATATATATATACTTTAGCAATGTAAAGTATAGTCATCGTGTGGTCCATTATATCCCTTGTACTTATTTCTCCTATAACTAGAAGCTTGTACGTTTTGACCACCTTCCTCCAATCCCCGTTATCCCCACCTTTGCTTCTGGTAAACACAAATCTGATCTCTTGGAAAAATCACAATATTTAGCATGTTCTACCACTATGCTGTACTAACCTCCATTACTGTGGTGTTTATATTATAGTTTTATGAGTGATGAGAGGTTTAGGGAATACAAGGTTTAATAAGGAAACCAAAAGGGAGGTGTCCTAGAATCTTTGCCTAATTATTACTCCACCTAAACCCTACTTCTAATCTCCTAAATCTCACTGTAAGTCTGTTGTGATTGCTATGATTTCTGGTACAACTAGCTATTACCATACCTGTTTCAAGCTGGTAGAACCTGAAAAGGTCTTGCTTCATTTGACAAAGCAGAGAGATGCAGTTCTCACCTCATATTTCAAACAGGTATCAGGAAAAACTCCCCCCCTTACAGAGCTGTCTGTGGATCAGTAGATCGGCATCATCCTGGAGCCTGTTAGAAACACAGAGTCTCAGGCCCCACCTCGAATCAGCTAACTCAGAATCTACTTTATGACAAGATGCCCAGAGAAGCATTTAGGTGAAGAATATTTGACATCATATATTTCATTTATTTTTTAGCAATAGTTATATTGGAGTGATAGATTTGTTAAAAAATGTTCCCTAACTCTGTCTTCTCTTCCATCCATCTTTGGTCTTGGCATGAAAAAGGAACATGGGCCATCACTATTTAAATTACTGTATCCTGTATTTTGTTCCTTATTTTGGTTTAAATGTTCTTGAGCTAGGGGCGTCTGGGTGGCTCAGTTGGTTAAGTGTCTGTCTGGCTTTGGCTCAAGTCATGATTTCACGGTTCATGGGTTTGAGCCCCATCGGGCTCTGTGCTGACAGCTAGCTCAGAGCCTGGAGCCTGCTTCAGATTTTGTATCTCCCTCTCTCTCTGACCCTCTCCTGCTCGCGCTGTCTCTCTCTGTCTCTCAAAAATAAATTTAAAAAAACCATTAAATGTTCTTGAGCTAGAATAGTGTTAAAGCTCACAAGTTTTGATTTCAGAGAGACAGAGATTGTTCCATCTCTACCAGTTACCTTTATGAAAACTAGAGTAAGTCAGTTTTCTCATCTATAAAATGAGCGTAATAGTAATGGTTATTTTCCCACATAATTTTTTAGTCACTCCCACAGCTTATAGGGTCATCACAGAGATAAGAGGCTCTGTGTGATCAGCCCATTTTCTTGGGAACTCTGATTGGTTAGCTGAGACTAGCCTGTAAGTGAGTCAGAATATTTAGAATTTATGCAATTTAAACTCTCCCATTGATTTTATGTAGTTGTTAAGGGTGATTTCTGTTCTCAATACGAGAACAGATTTGTTTGTTTCCCATTGCTCAAGGCTCACTTAAATGCATCCAAATAAGACCGAATGCCCTTCCTGTGCTCAGCACTATGCAGTGATGTGGACATAATACTGAGCAAGGTAAAAAAAAAAGCTGCTTCTCTCACGAGGCTTACGTTATAGTAATAACTGTAAACCGTAAACACGTTTACGATACCTTATTACAACATTTACTTTCCCTTTTTGTTTGAGACAAATTTGTTTAAGGGCACAGCCTACTACATTTCTGTTACTTGAGTATCACAAATACAAAACCTAAGGGTGAAAGACCAAAAAAATGCTTCCATTATTATCATCATCATCCCTACTATCATTATTTTAATTCTAATAACCTATAGCAATTATGAGAGCTGTTAAGTTTTAGAACTTAGAAATAAGTAAAAGACCGTGCAATGCTACTTTTTCAGACTCATTGTATCTATATGAAAAATTTAGAAGAACCAAACAGCATTTAACTTATAAACCTCCAGATTTTAAAGACCAGGAAGAGACTAAGGACTAAATTTATACTCATTCACCCTTGCAAATGAAGACCAAATGTATGCCAGCTCAAAATACATATATTTTGATTTTACAAAGATAATTCAAATAAGTAAAATTGGCATTTATCACTTTGTTAGTCTAACAATGGCTGGATCTTAATAAACAAACACACATTGCATGTATATATTTTAAAAAATTTATATTAGGTATTACCTCACCAGTATTTTGAGTAAATTTACTAGAACACAGTGGTCGGGTTTTTTCCCCCCTCTTAGAATAATTCCTAAGTTTGAAGTACAGTTTTATGTGGCCAGCTGTGAGTTCAAGTTCAGACATCAATATCATCTCAATATCAAGCTCACCCATATGTAAAATAAGATTAAAAACAATTATGGGGTAGCACTTGGAAGACAAGGTTTCCTTCACCTGAAAATTTGCTTCATTTAAAGGTGGAAATGGACAGCAGGTGGAAGATTAAAGACTAGAAACTCCCAGAAGGGCTTAATGACACTTGTTATTAACAACAGCAAAAAATCTTTAACATATTTTCTTTATAGAAAGATGGTGATGAAGTGTGTGCACTAAATTGTAACACTTCTTTTTTCTCTTACTTCTGAAAGCCATGAACTTCCTATTGGTGTCCTTTAAAAGGAAGCTGAAGTCAGAAATGGGTTGTTACTTCCTATTCATAATAACAGTGAAAAATGTGCTCCTACCTGTAATTGGGAAAGTAATTTCCTAAAAAGAATTTAAATAGACCTTGAATAATACAGTCAAGTGTAACCCAAACCCTTCTTGAACATGACTCACTGCTTCACTATTGTTTTCTGCCTCCACGGGAGATGATGATTTTCTGAATTTCCAGCTATAGATTTGTTCTGAGAAGTGGTATTAAAGTATTGTGAAAAAAAATCCAAACTGGTATATTTTAAAACTGGCTGCCATGTGAAAGCCTTTGTCTATGTAAAGTAATAGAAGAATATATTAAGAAAATGAAAAGTGTTCATCATTTTTCTTTCTTTGTTTCCCTCTAGTGTCCCAAAGTGAAAAGGGCCTGGGTATTTTATATGGAGACATGTCCAACTCAAAGGTATTTGTTTATTTTTAAAAACTTGGGAAGTTCATTCTTATGCTCTCCTTTAGAACCTGGGCACTATTGCCTCTTTTAAGACCATGTGTGGACAATAGCCTGAATCCCCCCACCCCCTTGAACCCACCAGCACCACTGAACACCTCTTTTCTGGATAATACTCAGATTTCAAAGGATAAAGCACATGATCAGTTTGTTTCCACGTCTTCTGCCTGGACCTGGCATTTTCCTAAATTTAATCAGCCCACAAATGTAATGAAGGAAAGGTTTTAGACTTGAGTTGGAACCATTTTTAGTCAGTAGGTTAATACAATCAAGTTAGCTTGTATGCTTAATACACATATTAGCTTTATTATGCTGTGACATCATGATTTTAAAAAAGGGGAAATTGGATTAATATTTGGATTTCTGGTGTCAAGTACTCCATTTTGAACAAGAGACATCACCCTGGTCATATTTGTGATCATTCTTGAGCATCTGAGGCAGTAAGTGTCTGTCTTTCCCCTGGTCTCCAAAAAGAGAACAATAATCAAAGCTTGTTACCATAGTAAGAGGGATTACTTTGAGAGAGAATCACTACCATGTTGATATTCTAAATGAGGAAGAATATGGTTTTTGGTCATTCTGGGCTCTGGTGTCTGGAAGTGTGATTCGGAGACACTTAAAATTCCCTTTGGTAGGAGGCAGAGTGTATATGGTCAGATGATATTTTTAAGGCTTTTCTAGGGTTTGGTGACCTCACAGCTCAGGCGGGACAACTTCCCACAATGACAGGTCTATTAATCAGGGAATATAGGTGTGATAACCAGTCATAGATGCCTTTGCCCTCTTCTCAGAGAAGAAGGTCCTGGACAGGCCAACAGAGAAGCCCCTGGATACACTGTGAGCTTGTCCAACCCTGACCTTTTGTGATCTCAAATATATGGCCAGACACCTACCTCAGTTTCACACTCCTTCCTTACCTATTCGCCATCAGATGATTATCAGGCGACACAATAAAAGTATTGCTTGGATTTTACTCAGTTCCCAGACATGTTTTTAAAGCTCAGGATAAAACTGTTGAGCTGCAAGGGACATCCTGGGTATTTTGAATTAGAAAAGGGAAGATTGAGATGAAGTAAACCTGGATGAGAAGTTTTCTTTGGCATTATTTTAAAGACACTTGGCAGTAATCTTCAAAGGAGGGTGTGTGTTTATCGGTTTTGGCATGCCTTTTGTTTTACTCATTCTGGAGCCCCACCTTTTATTTGGGGTGATATTTTATCTGGTATCCCTGACAGCTGTGCTGAGACTGCTCACAGTTCCAAATTATCTGGTCAATTGAGGGGAAAACTCCAGGAATTTGAATTTTTGGCATCGATTAGAAAAATAATGCCCACATAATTGCTTTGCAGTTCGGAATGTTGGTTATTCTGTTGAGACAACTGTTCAGATTGATGTCTGAACACTGCAGAGTTTTGGTAACTCATTTATATACAACTCAGTGAAGTAGGATTATAAAAATAACATATCAACGAACATTTTACTTCACTTAGAAAAATTATTTTAGTTCTCTTACCCGTTATCAGCAGCTTCACTTTTTAATGGAAAGAGCAAGTAATAAAGGCAACATTTTAGAATCTTCAGCTTACTTGACTATAGACCCCAAGTTTAAGATGGAAGTTTTCAAGAAGAGTTAATTTTTTTTAAGATTTTATTTTTGGGGTACCAGGATGACTTCAGTTGCTTAAGTGTCTGACTTTGTCTCAGGTCATGATCTCTCAGTTTGTGAGTTAGAGTCCCGCCTTGGGCTCTATGCTAATGCTCAGAGCCTGGAGCCTGCTTCAGATTTTATGTTTCCCTCTCTCTCTGTCCCTCCCCCATTCATACTGTCTCTCTTTCTCTCAAAAAATAAATAAACATTAAAAAATTAAGATTTTATTTTTAAGTAATCTCTACACCTAATGTGAGGATCCAGCTCACAACTCTGAGATCAAGAGTTGCATACTCTACTGACTGAGCCAGCCACAGGCAACCCAGGAATAGTTAATTTTTTTTTTTGAGAGGGGGGAGGGGCAGTGGGAGAGGGCAAGAGAGAATCTTAACACTTGGGGCTTAATCTCACAGTCATGAGATCCTGACCTGAGCCTAAATCAATAGTAGGACACTTAACCAACTGAGCCTCTCATATGCCCCAAGAAGAATTATATCTTAATGTGAAAATATAGTGGCCAAGTGCATGGGTTTTGGAAGTAGACAACCTTGCAGCTGAAAACGTGTTCCACTGGGAGAATTCTCTGAGGCTAAAGTTAAATCTTCTTCCTTAAATGCCATTCTGCCTTTTATATCTAGCAAATTGCCTGATGCATAGTAAAAGCTCAAATATATTTGGTGACTACATGAGTGTAAGGACTTTTTCTTCTATGGGTGATAATTCTTTTTGTGTGAGTGTTTTTATAAAAGAGACTCCTCTTTGCTCTTTTTTAAGATCAGTTGGGTTCTGCAGCATATTGATGTTTGAGAAGATGAAACACCACTCAGCAATCTTAACATTCCTTCCTTCCTTTTTCCTATTATGTTGCTCATTGTTGAGCATGCTAACAAAATTGTTTCTAAACTGACTTCCTTTTTTCTTTAAACCTACTTCCTTTTTTACTAGTTAAATAAAATCAGAAATATATCTAATATTAAATGTTTTCTAACATTTATGTTTTAAAACATTTAGTATTTTAAGTCTATTTGGAGTCTATAAAGGGACAAGTCATCAAAATTAAGGAAAAAGGATTGCATTTTACTGTTAAAACTGTCAGTTGATTACCATCTTCTATATTCTATGACCTGAGATCACCAGCTAATTTTGTCAGCACTTGAGTTTTACAACCACATAAAACTTTAAGAACTTTGTCCTCAGGGTGCCTAGGTGACTCAGTCGGTTAAGTGCCCGACTTCGGCCCATGTCATGATCTCATGGTTTGTGGGTTCAAGTCCTGCGTTGGGCTCTGTGCAGATAGCTCAGAGCCTGGAGCCTGTTTCAGATTCTTTGCCTCCCTCTCTCTCTCTCTCTGCCCTCCCCCACTCATGCTCTATCTCTCAGTATCAATAATAAAGAAACATTAAAAAAAAAAAAAGAACCTTGTCCTCAAGATCTCTCCATAGTGGCAGGGTAATCTTGTGGAATATCAAATATATATATCTTGAATATCCCAGATGGCTGCCTATCAACTCACTTAATTTCATGAACCTTACATGAGCAATTACTGTGGGACTGGCTCTGAGCCAAGCACTGACACATTTAAGAGCCAACACAGGTATTTCATATCCAAAAATTATATGCTACAATTTAGGATAGTGACATAAACACAAACAAAATATGGTATGACACAGGTAATAGTAGACTATGTACAAAATAATGGCAAATTTCATAACAGGATGGTACTCAGAGACTGATAATTGCCTACCCAATATTAATTTTCCCCCTTTCTTATAAAAGCTCTCCAATTTTATACCAGGTGGCAAAATGCCCAGTGAAAGACTCCATTTTCTATCCTTCCTTGCAAGATCTGGCCACGGGACTAAGCTTGGGCTAATATATTGCAAGTAGAAGTTTGGGATTGAACTTTGGGGAAGTCTCCTTAGCTTGGGGACAAAAGGCTAGGGCTTGCTGGCTGGATTGTGTCTATGATGGCTGGAGCTCCAGGAGTAATACTGGAGTATAATGTGACCTTAGTGATGGAAACCATATATAAAGAATGATAAAAAAGGCAGAGAGGAGTCTAATCACTGATGACACAGCAGAACCCTGGACTGCCTCTCCTTGAATTTTAGGGTAGAAATGTATTTCTGTCTTGTTTAAGCCACTGCTATTTTCACTGTATTACTAGAATCTAAATGCAATTCCAGATAATATGGAATTGCAGGGTGTTTTGTTTTGTTTTGTTTTAAGACAAGGGTGTTGGGGAAGGTAACTGAGAGAAAGCAATTCCTTGGCAGATTAATGAATAGGAGTTGCCCAGGTGATAGGAGATGAGGATTCCAGTAGAATATCCATTGTCACTACTTACTTCATTAGACACTATTTCCCTTAATGTTCTTATTGTTTGGAAAATAATTTCAAACTTACCAAAAATTTGCAAGAACAAGAATAATACAAAGAACACCTCTCTATCACTTGAAACTAATGGGTGGTTTGTGGTAAGGCACTTTAAGTCCATTCCAAGTTTCTGGTTTTCAGCAAAATTTCTCGCTGGATTTAATTAGCATTCCATTGATGATTCTTGCCTGATTTAGTCTTTACTCTAATGCTGCAAATGATTCAACTCCAGCATCCCCTCACATTAACTAGCCAGCACTCAGCATTCTGCCTTAAAAGCATGAGACCTCCTTTCATTGTAGTTTATTTGTCTTTTTGAAAATTTATTTATTTATTTATATAATTTATTGTCAAGTTAGGTAACATACAGTGTATTCATTGTTCTCTTGGCTTTGGGAGTAGATTCCTGTAATTCATTACTTACATAAAACACCCAGTGCTCATCCCAGCAAGTTCCCTCTTCAATGTCCATCACCTGTTTTCCCCACTCCACTTCCACTTTCAGTTTGTTCTCTGTATTTAAAAGTCTCTTATGGTCTGCCTCCTTCTCAGTTTGTAACTATTTTTTTTCTTTCTCTTCCCCCATGGTCTTCTGTTAAGTTTCTCAGCTTCCACAAATAAGTAAAACATATGGTATCTGTCTCTCTCTGACTGACTTACTTCACTTAGCATAATACCTTCCAGTTCCATTCACATTTCTGCAAATGGCAAATTTTCATTCTTTTTCATTGTCAAATAGTATTCTAGTGTGTGTGTGTGTGTGTGTGTGTGTGTGTGTGTGTACACACACATCTTCTTTATCTTGATGGACATCTGGGCTCTTTCCATAATTTGGTTATTGTTGATAACACTGCTATAAACATTGGCGTACATGTGCCCCTGTGAATCAGCACTCCTTTAAATACATTCCTGGTAGTGCTATTCCTGGCTCATAGGGTAATTTTATCTTTAATTTTTTGAGGAACCTCTACACTTTTCCAGAGTGGCTGCACTGATTTGCGTTCCCACTGGCAATGCAAGAGAGTTCCCCTTTCTCCACATCCTTTCCAACATCTGTTGTTTCCTGGGTTATAATTTTAGCCACTCTGATTAGTGTGAGGTGGTATCTCAACATAGCATGAAATGCTCTGTAGCATGAGATGCTATGAAATGGAATGTAGGATGAAAGACCTAAGTGTGGGACAGGAAACCATCAAAATCCTAGAAGAGAAAACATGCAACAACCTCATTGACCTCAGCCTTAGCAACTTCTTACTTGACACATCTCTGAAGGCAAAAGAAATAAAGCAAAAATGAACTATTGGGATTTCATCAAGATAAAAAGCTTCTGCACAGCAAAGGAAACAATCAACAAAACTAAAAAGCAGCCAACAGAAGGGGAAAAGGTATTTCCAAATGACATATCGGATAAAGGGTTAGTATCCAAAATCTATAAAGGTTACCAAACTCAACACCCAAAAAATAATCTAGTGAAGAAGTAGGCAGAAGACATGAATAGACATTTTTCCAAAGAAGACATACAAATGGCTGACAGACACACAAAACGTGCTCAATATTGTTTATCATCAGAGAAATACAAATCAAAACTACATTGAGATACCATATCATTTCTTAATCAATAACATATTATTAGCTCATATTTTTCAATGGTTTATGATTCATCACTATTATGATTCATTAATAGTTTGGTGGTCATATTACCCCAGTTTGACTTGGCAATTGAAGGCCTTTTTTCAAGTTGGTTCCATGTCCTTGTTGCAAGCCTCCATTCCTTTTTTTTTTAAGTTCTTCACTTTTTGGGGCACCTGGGTGGCTCAGTCAGTTGAGTGTCTGGCTTTGGCTCAGGTCATGATCTCACGGTTGGTGGGTTTGAGCCCCACGTCGGGCTCTGTGCTGACAGCTAGCTTGGAGCCTGGAGCCTGCTTCGAATTCTGTGTCTCCCTCTCTCTCTGACCCTCCCCTGCTAGCGCTGCCTTTCTCTGTCTCTCAAAAATAAATTAAAAAAACATAAAAAAAAAAGTTCTTCACTTTTTGACATAAAAATATATTCCTGACTTATACTATAGAGAATCAGGCTTGTGAGTGATTAGTGAATAGCACATTATATCTTTGAACCCTCAACCTAATTGATATTGTAAGCCTTTGTGCAGGTAAGTTTGATATAAACTTTAAAGTATTTAGCTCATCATAGCTCCATGAGGTACAGCCCTTTTTCCTTTAGTTGAAATGATATTAAAGGCCAAATTTTGGGATTAGGTATGCTTATGGTTACTGAGGTATTTGCTTCTTGGCCCTTTCTGTATGCAAAGTTAGGAAGTCTGCATGTATATGTATGTATATATACATACATATAAACATATAGATGCCTATGCACACACACATGCACAAACACATGCATATACACATTCCGATATATTTTAGAAATTAGGAGTCCACATCAATACTTCCAATTCCGTCCATTCCCATGAGGTTCTTTCTTGCCATTCACTGCTGTGTATTTCTGTGCCCCTTCCTCATTAGTGAGAACTCTGGCTCTCAGCAACACATTTACTCATTGCTTAATCCTATAAGATATCTCAGTTGTTTCAGAATCACTTCATTCATTCCACTACAATAAGTAAATCTACTAAAAAAGACTTCAGAACTGGTTTACAAATTCTCTATCCCCACTTTCCACCCCATAAATATTATTTTAATGGAAGAACAAATTTTAAAGTCACTAATGAGAGACTTTCATCTACTATTGACCCAAGACTATAAATTGAATGTGAAAATAGTCTTTGCTCTAAAGTTCAGTGGTTCTTGTAGTTGGCACATTCATACTGTCAAGTGTAAATCTTAAATGACTCTAAATGATTGGTGTGTGTGTGTGTGTGTGTGTGTGTGTGCACATGCCCTGCACATGCTAATTACTGGTAAAGCACCAAGAATATTTCTTTTAAAATTGCTTGTGTTTGCTTTACTCTTTTCTTTTTTACACTATTCCCTACAGAAAAATATCAAGTTGCACCTTAAATTCATACTGCTAAATGAAAGAATTCTGTTTGAAAAAGACTACATATCATGCATCACTTGGAAGAAGCAAATCTGTAGAGAAAGTAAAAAGATTAGTGCTTGCCAGGGACTTGGCGAAGAGAGGGAGAGAATACATGGAGAACGGGATTTTTAGGGTAGTAAAACTGTTCTTTCTGATGTTGAATGGTGGAGATACAATTTTATGCCCTTGTCAAAATCCATAGAATGGTACAACACAAAGACTATACCCTAACATTCACTATGGACTTTAACAATAAAGCTAATAATAATCAGTCAATGTTGGCTCATTACAGAGCAAAATGTGTATACACAGGAGCTTTCAAAGGACACCCATGTATCATTGCTATGTGTTGTTAGTGGCACCTATCCAAGGAACAGACAGACCATTGGCAAATTGGCTTATAAGGAGACTAGTTCAGGTATAGAGGAATCTTCACTGGGAGTGACAAAATGTTAATCAAAAGAAAAAAATATTGGCTCATCAATTGTAAAAACTGTACCAGGCTCATGCAAGAGGTTAATAATAGAGGAAGCTAGAAGAGTGGGATGGTCAAGGGGGGTATATGGGATCTCTGTACTTTTACCCATTTTTTTCATAAACCTAAACCCTCTGTAATAAATAGTCTATTATTTAAAAAATAACCAATTTCAAATGTAGAAAAAACTCAACTAGAGAAAACTCAACTAGAGAAACAGAGAGTGTTTAAAACAAACCCAGTACAGTCATTAATTAATGTATTATCTAATAAGCTGACCTAAATATTGACAAAAGCTTTATGTTATTGTTGTGTTTGACCAAATGCTTTTTCTGTTTTAATAAACAGAAGTTATACTATATTTGGAAATTTTTTAAGTAAAAATAATTATATATTTTTTTACTTTCAATGATTTTTAAGCCATCTTTAAAATAAACTCTTTTAGCTCTACTAAAGCAAATCCTATTGGGATTACCTAGTTCCCTTCTGCACTGTGCACCCCCCTGACAATTACAATGCTGTGAAGACATTCTGGGCTGTTCTCAGTGGTCAACCTACTGAATCTGCGCTCATATTAGCAAACTCCTGAATTGTGCTTTCATGGTGGTGATTACTCTTTCTTGAGCTTCCTGGTTCTCTCACTGTGGAGAAGCAGCCATGCTCCTGGGCCTGACTTCTGGGGAGACACACAGTCTTATTAGCTTTCTGCAGCCATGCGAGACACTGCTCAGGGAGCACTGGCAGGTGGGTTATGCTTTGTATCAGGGTCCATAGTAGTCAGAGCAAAGGATTCTCTTTGTGTCTTTATGACAGTGACCTCGATCACCTACTTTAAGTAGAAGTCTATTTGCTCTAAGATCCTCAGCAAAATTTTTGTGTCAGTTACTTAATACTTGGAAAAGGGCTTCCTCATTCTGAGCACAGCTATGCAGCTATGCTCCAGGACTGTGTGTCCTTGTTGCTTAGCTGCTTTGATGTTCTGCTCTGCTAGTTTCTCTTGGCTTTGAATGGAAGAGAGAGTAGCAGCCGATAGCAGGTTGGCTTTGATGGGAAGTGTGGTTTTCAGATCGATTCCAATGTCTTCCCCAGTCCTATGATTCATGCCATCTTTCTGGTACCCGTGTTAGGTAATGGCAGCATAACCTTTTCATGCCAGCCATGTGATGGATTTCATGAATATAAAGGAATATTATTTAGCGATTAATAATGACAAGTGTGTTGGCTATTATCAATATAATAAATGACAAATGTGATGATCACCAAAAAGAAGCAAAATGCAGGTTGATACATATATTAGTGGCAATTGTATGATTTAATTTTATAATCATGAGGTCAGAAGAAAATTTGGTGAGAGAGTTTGCAATCTAATTAATGTTTATCAGTTTCCTTTTCCTTCTGTAATGATGACAGAGTAGCTACACAGAAGTTATTTTGGAGAATGTGTGTGTTTCAGGCTTTGCTATACTCTCTTGTAAACATGAAAAGATGGAGAAGGAGTGACTGTTAGAAATTCTGGCTTGGGGTGCCTGGGTGGCTCAGTCAGTTAAGTAACAGACTCGTGATTTTGGCTCAGGTCATTATCTTACAGTTTGTGAGGTCAAGCTTTGTGTCAGGCTCTGTGCTGACAGTGCAGATACTCTGTCTCCCTCTCTCTCTGTCCATCTCCTGCTCACTCTCTCTCTCTCAAAAATAAATAAATAAAACTTTAAAAATAATTAAAAATTTTAAAAAATTCTGGCTTGGAGACTGTCTTAGTTAGCTAGAGCTGCCATAACAAAGTGACATGGATTGGGCAGCTTTATACATACAACTCTGTCATATATCAAAGTTAAATATTTGTGTGAATTTTCCTTCTGTGGTTTTTGTTCAATTAATCAATGTATCTATCTTTATAGGCCTCTACAATAATTACTACAGCTTTAAAACAAGTTTTTATAGTTCATGAGACAAGTCCTGCATCTTACCACTGCCTTCTTATTCAGAAAGTTCTTGGGTGTTCTCTCTTGTCTATGTAAATTTTAGAATCAATTCATGCATTTCCATGAAGTGCTCTATTGATGTTTTGTTTAAAACTTAATTAGGTCTGTGGATTATTTGGGGGGAAAATTATGGTCTTTGTAATATTAAATCTCCATGTCTAAGAACACAAGGTATGTTTGCATTTTATTCAGATATTATATAATGATTTTCCAGAAATCTTCATAATTTTCTGCATATTATAATTTTCTTGTATATTGCAATTTAATAAGCATAGCTAATGAAGTGTATTTTCTATTTTAATCTATATATTTTGTGAGATGTCTCTTTTTAAGTTCTTATAGCTATTAAAGCTAAATATTAAAATAAAATAATTTTAGAACCATACATTTGAATTGTATGCTAATTAATTGCAAAGAATTAATTACAAATATTTTTATTCAGAAAAAATTTACTCATCAACTAAAATAATTAAAATATTATTTATATTATTCCTTTTTTATTTCTATTATGTATATTATGCTTTATAAGGAATATGTGTTAGTCAAATTTCTGCTAAGGAAACCCAAAGACTTAGAGGATGAAGGTTACAAAGCTGCTGATGGCTTTCAGGAAATCAGGATTTGCAGGAATTGCAGGAAATGGCTGACTATGATTCAGCTACCTGTTCACCACTGGAATGAAATAATTCACAGGAAGAATACCAGAAGCTTATGAAAACATCTTATTTACTATTTGCCAAAGCACATGACATGTGTAGCAGTGGCAAGGAACAATATTATGGTTTCTGCTTCTCTCTCACTGTCCAAAGATTGTGTGAGTCTTCTCATCAGCAGAATGTGACAGAAAACCCTATTGGCAGGAATTCTGAGAAATGTACTTCCTACTCTTCTAGACTTTGTGAGTGAGATACCGTGCAAAGAGGATAGAGCTGGGTTACCTGTGCATAATATGCACAACATAAAATATGGAAAAGTGCAAATAAGAAGTCAATATACTAGATAGTGGTAGGTGCTCACAATGTTTTTATGCTGGTAAGGATATGCGATCAGTTGTTTTTTGATAGTACTTCCCTAGTGCCCAGCGACTCTAGGGACTCTCTCACTTATCCCCAGTTACTGTGTCTCTAATTCACAACCCTTCTCCTTGCCATCTTGCTTTTTTATCACTTTCTCCTCCACCATGCAACAGACTTTTAAGACACATTAATTTCTTTCTCCTCTGTCTTCGTGTAGGACCTATGGTGTATAGTTGTTCTTTGGCTTTGTTTCCTCCTGAAGACCGACCTGGGAAATACAGGCATTAGAAGGTACAGTTGAGTGGGCAATTCTCAAATGCTCAAATAGGGCCCTGGGAGAGAAGTCTATAAACTGCCGTTTATGATTCAGTTTTGCTCCAGCACACGCAAATATAAATGATCACAGTATAGGTCTCTGTCCCTGAGGACCTCTGCCCAAAGGGTCTTGATGTCCCACAGACACTTTGTATGACTTCTTTCTACCAACATCCCCTTGTCTTTCAGTTTTTGTCTTTCTGGCCTCCAGGAACTGGCCTATTATTTTATCCTCTCCTACCATGGATAAGTTAGAGAGTCTTCCTTAGTGTAAAAAACAAAATAACAACAACGAATACCCTTCATTGCCCCACCCACTCAATGCTGGCATTCATGAGGGTCATGCCTAGTTCACAAATGATTCACAGGGCCACCACAATCGACTCCCGCTGAGAATCAACATGAGACTCAGTCCTCACCCAGGGTGACAACTCAGCTCACTTCTGCAGTCTCCCTGATTCTCTCATTCACTGTAAGACTCCTCCTTCCAGTAGAGAAGTAGTTTTATCTCTTTAGGCCAGCAGAGTAACAGCACTTTTATCGCCCAATATTGCATTCTGTCCAAAGTAAACAGAACACCACGCATCAAAAATAGAGAGATAGTAATGTCAGATGGGATCTAGAAGGAATCGTTGAGATAAAGATATGGGGGCTGGAACCAAATTCCTCTCAAGCCTTTGACTTTTCCCATGATTGATGTGGCCTGTGGAAACAAAGTTATCGTTAGAAGATATTAATATCTCTCTCCACACACAGTGATCATCAGGATTGAAAACGAATCCCTTGGAGGGTCTCTTCTAGGTCTGAGGACTGTTGTTTCCTGGGATGTAAGGAGTACCTCTTTCCTGGATTGTCAGGAGCTGTTTCACCAGTGCTCATGGAGGGAAGAGGGAAGAAAAGAGAGAAGTAGAAATGGTACCTATGCAAAATGTCCTGTATGAGTTCCACTCTTGCCTTGGTTCATTACAAGTAATATTAGTGAGGCTAAGTTTTGTTTTGTTATGATATTTTTAATGTTTATTTATTTTTGAGAGAAGAGAGAGAGAGAGAGAATAAGAGAGAGAGAGAAAGAGAGATTAAGCACGAGCAGGGGAGAGGCTGAGAGAGAAGGAGGCAGAAGAACAGAAGATCCCAGGCAGGCTCTGTGCTGACAGCAGACAACCCGACATGGGGCTCGAACTCACGAACCGAGAGATCATGGCCTGAGTGGAAGTGTTCAGTTGAGCCACCCAAGCGCCTTGATTTTGTTTTAATATGTTAAAGATATCAGTAACAGAAGAAGGCTACAGGCACTTAAAAATAAATGTGGATTTTTAGATTAAAACACTGTACTATTGATTTCTTCTAAAGAAGCATAGATAATTTTATGCCCCTGGCCAAGGAACTTGGTCTTTATTCCACACATCATGCGGAAGTCACAGCTGCCAAATTCCTCTGCACAATCCCTAAAGAATGTCTTTGCTTTTAAGAGTGTATTTGCTCAGGCCTTGTCATACTGGACTGTGAAGGGTGGGTCAGCCCACAGGCCGGGCTGCATACCTTCCCTGGGACACCCAGGAAGCTACCCAGACACTCACAGGGCACTGGGAACTTCAGGTACCACATTAGAGTTTTTGTGTGTGGTCAGGCATTTGCCCAGAGGTATCTGAAGTGCTTCAGTGAGGTCCTCTTGATGGTAATTTTTTTTGTTATCTTTTAATAATTTTATTTACCTTCAGTTATGTCTTGATAACATAACTTTTACCGTCTCTTGATTTGCCTCTGCTATTGGGGCAAATCACAGTTATGTGCATTATGTTGGCTTCCTTTCTTCTAATCTTTGTGGGCAACTCAAGAAGCCCCTAAAGGAGCCCCACTTGTTTCACTGCTGTGGACTCTGCTGAGCAAATGAAAGGGAGAGGAAGGTGTTTAATGCTGCTGTTTAATGATGTGACCCATCGCTTTGCTATCCCATCTTATCTCATCTTACTAGGGGCTGCCTTACCGAATGTGACTCCAGAGTTTTTTTCTTACTGTTGGAGAAATAAAGATCTGGGTGGAAGAGTAAAAGACCACAGACTTTATCAAGTAGCTTCACTGGAGGCCCACTAGGAATTATTCTTGCTGCAACATAGAAATTTGCTTCCATTTAATTTTTTCCCTTAATTTTAACAGAGGCAAAATAGGGCTTGGTGGGGAAAGGAGAGGCAGAGAAGGAATATATGCTTATGGGTGTCGGTAATCTGGGGACAGTGCAGCTTATGTATGTTTTTTTTTTCTAGAGTTTGATATAAAAGTAAAACTGCAGACCACATTACTTCTTAAGTAAAGGGACAAGAAACAATAGCTTACATTTATGTCTAGGATACATGAAGAATAGTATTTGATTCTGTAACATGAACACATCAACTTAGAAAAGTTTTTTTTCCAGCTCATAGCTTGACATTTAGCCTGTGATGGCTTTTTGTTTTAATAGTGGAAGGTTGAGGCACGACACACCAAACCTTCATAAGGAAATATTTATCCAGAAAAGAAGTAGGCACTGATGTGTCCTCCCCCCTTCCTGCCTTTTTACACCTACTTGTTTTACAGGGCATATGCAGAGACAAAGCAGGTGAAGCGGGCAGATGCTAATGCAGTCAGGCTTAAGCGTGTTGGGAAGGCCCAACTTTCTAAAAGAGTCACACACTTAAGCTGTGAAGTGGAAGCTTTTCGGGGGGGGGGGCATCCCTGGACTCCCGGAGGCTATGGGCACTGGAGCCGCTCCAGGAGTCTAACACAGGGAGGGAGCCTGAAGTTGACTTTCCTCATGTGGGCCTCCGAGGGTTGGTGTTGTGCAACAGAGATCAAACACTTAACATTTCCCAGCCTTTCTACACGGGGTTGGCCATGGGTGTGTGAAGTCAGGGTCCACTCCCTGTTTCTGTGTTGCAGAATTATTGTTAGACTGGATAGGCAAGTCAGGTTATAGAAATGCTTCTGAGGGGGAGAAAATCCTAACCATGGTGCTTGGATCACATGTGGCGGTGGAAAGTCCAGCGTCAGCTTCCGAGGACAGGAAGCATGCACACTGGCATGCAAAGACTTCTCCCCGGAGGACAGGGAATAGTGTGCAATGGAAAGTGGAAGGTAGGCCCTGTTGCAGCAGCAGCAGGGGCAGCAGGAAGAGTGGCAGCAGCAGCAGGAAGGTTAAAAATCTTGGCTCTTCTCTGTACCACCTGCCTGCTGTGAAACCCTAGGCATATTGCTTAACCTCTCTGCATCTCAGTTTCTTCATCTGTGAAATGAAGATGATAATAGTACTTTAGAAAGACTTTGTGAGGATGAAGTCAGATAAGGTATAAGTGCTTTGAAGCTTATCTGAGAGAGTAGGTGGTCAAGGAATGTTCCATAATTTTGAATGGGCTCTGGTCTCGCTTCCACACAGATGAAGTTGTTGGCAGTTTGGCAAAGTCACCTGACCATTCAGAACCTCAGAATTCTAGAAAATGAGGTTTCTAGTAGATGTTTATGATCTTTTTTTTTCATTTAGGGTTCCCCTTCCCTGGGAGGAGGAAAAGGAAGAGGCATGTTTTCTTCAGTAGGATTCAGTTAGCATCGGCCAGACGTAGGCTCAGTAATGCCACGTCCTGCTCCCGCAGAACGTTCTGCCCATGCTCATTCCTTGACCATATTGCTCATGGCTGCCTCTGCTGCAATGGCAGAGTTGAGTTTTGGGATATGGCCCAAAAATCCTAAAATAAAGTATTTACCACCTAAACCTATTTGAAAAAGATTGCTGACCTCTGGCCATAGAACAAAGAACAAAAAGGAAGATTGATTCTGAGTTGCATCAATTATGTTAATAGTGAAAGCCATTAGGGGCACCTGGGTGGTTCAGTGGGTTAAGTATCCAACTCCTGATTTTGGCACTGGTCATGATCTCACACTTCATGAAATAGAGCCTGGAGTCATGCTTTGCACTGACAATGGAGTCGAGTGGAGTCTGCTTGTCATTCTCTCTCCTCTTCTCTCTCTGCCCCTCCCCTCTTCTCTCTCTCTCTCAAATACATACATAAATAAACTTTTTAAAAAATAATGAAAGCTGCTAACATTTATATTATTATTATTATTGCTTGATACTTTCATAATGACCTTTGTCTCCATCTGTACCAGAGCCAAGGGGTGTCAAATTTTGTTTGCTAATGAAACATTTGTGAAAAATGATCTTGATAGGTTCTTGGAAATTTTCCCTGATTGGGAAGAAATATTCTATAAGACGCACTTTTGTAACTGTCATATTTTAAACATTTACTTTGGAACTGTGGGTCAGTATTGTGCCTTTTATATATAAATATGAATTTAATCACATCTTTGGGTTACATTTTAGATTGCCTTGGGAATTTGATTAGTTTGTTAGTTTTAAATATCTTAACCTTCTTTACTCTTTTTTTTTTTAAGTGTTAGTAGTAGAACTGGAAAAAGTCAAGATTTGTTTTCATGGAAGACATTTGAATGTATAAACATTGACAAATTTTCTTCTGCCTGAAAGAAGTAAACATTAAGTAGATAAAATGGAAAATAAAAAGCAAACCAATAATAGAAAAAAAGAAAAATTAAAAACATCCAAAACTTAAAAAGAGCATGAAATGCATGAAATAAAAAGCAAATTACCTCATAGTATTCTAAGTGACCTCAAGGCTTCTCTTTCTTTCTCTCTCTCTCTCCCCTCACCTCTCTCTCACACACACACCACTCCCCAATTATTGAGGCCAACTATTTTTTAATAATTTTAAATGACTAGGCGTGGAGAGGAATTGTTGCAAAATCAAAGCAAATAATAAGGCATGGCATACCAATTCCAAAATATTTGCAGATCCCTCTTTTCTAGGGACATCATTAAAGTTATTCCAAATTTTGTCTCAGTAAATGGTTATCCATTGGTTTATAATGATGTTTGGAAATTAAAAGTTTCCTAAAATTCTCTGTTCTCTTCTGGAGAATTTATCTTTTGATTGTATAAAGTAAAGGACATGGGAGACAATCCACAGATGAGTTGTGACGACAAACACGAGAGGAGGAGGGCGTGGGTGGGAGGAGTAAAGTCCTGGGTGGAGGTGAGTGGGAGAGGCTGAAGGCTGGGGAGTGGGGGCTTTTCAGGTAAAGTGCGTGGAGAGCGAGAAAGGACACAATTTGGGAAAAACAAGTGGCTTAAGAGATTGATTTAGAATGTGTAGGAGGTAAAGCAACAGAAAATAGCAACAGAAGAGTAAGCACCCATGAAGGGTATTGTTTGAACCCAGTTCTTTGGTCTAATCTTTCAAGGGCTGAGATATTGAGAAGGAAGACACAGAAGGAAGGGTGATTTTATTTTTTCATCAGGCAGCTTCTATTCCATTTTCCCATGTGTCACACAGTAATGCAAATGTATTCAATTAAGAAATAGTCACTGAGAGGGGTGCCTGGGTGGCTCAGTCAGGTAAGCACCGGACTTTGGTTCAGGTCACGATCTGAGTGAGTTCAAGCCCTGCATTAGGCTCTGTGCTGACAGCTCAGAGCCTGGAGCCTGTTTCAGATTCTGTCTCCCTCTCTCTCTCTCTCTCTGCCCCTTCCCCACTCATGCTCTGTCTCGCTCTCTCTCAAAAATAAATATAAAAAATAAAAAAAAAGAAATAGTCACTGAGAATTGGCTAAGTCAGGCCTAGTTGTAGACATTATTTGAGGGCAAGTAAACTTGGGTTTATGCCCTGGAGATGCTTATATTCTGATAGGGAAGACAAACACAGGGAGAGTTATCGACATGTGTGTGTGTGCATGTATGTAGATGAATAAATCTAATATATATGTGCTATATATGTATAAAGCTAATATGGGATATGTGTATCAATATAACGTATACATCATGTATGTATGTAAATGTGAACATATAGAGGTGTGTATATTTGGAGGTGTACACATGTGTTTGCATAAGTACTATATACAATGTAGGTATGCTTTCCCCCAAATCCAGAGAGTACTGATTTCACATGATCCCTGCAACTCGTAGTTGCGATTCTAAAGATGTCAACTATTTTTAGGAGTATAGATTTTAAATGTATTTACTAAATCAAATAATTGCTTGTATTTTGTATATTTCTCTACTTAATGAAATGTTTAGTTTCTTAAATTATAAGAATAGAGGAAATTAGAAAGAATGCTGTGAAATAGTAAAAATGTGGTAGGTGAGACTGGCTGAAAAATGTTTCCCCAAAGATGTCCACCTCCTAATCCCTAGAACCTGGGAATATGTTACCTTGCATGGCAAAAGGGACTTGGCAGATATAATCAAATGAAAGAACTTGAGATGAGGAGATCATCCTGGATTATCTGGGTGGGCCCAATGTAATCACAGGTGTCCTTCTGGGACGAGGATCAGTCAGAAGTAGGGGATATAATGACAGAGCAAGAGGTTGGAACAAGGCAAGGAAGGAGTCACGAACCAAGTGAAACAGCAGCATTAGAATCTGAAAAAGGCAGAAGTGTATTTTTTCTCTGAACCTCCATAAGGAGCCCACTTTGCCACTGCATTGACTTTAGCCCAATGAAACTGACTTAGACTTCTGATCTCCAGAACTGTTAGATAATACATTATATTGTGTTAAGTCACTAACTTTGTGGCAATTGGTTACAGCAGCAATAAGAAGCTATATAATAGTGAATTATTAGAGGAGAGAGAAAACAGGTTTGAAGAAAGGAGTGAAAGTCTATCATGGTGGATGTATATGGGAACACCGAGGAAGAGAAGAAAGATTGGGACTGAGAAGACAGAAGCATCCAGCCAATCAGAAAGAAGAGAATGTGCATAGAAATAAGCCATCATTGAAGAGAAGGTATATTGTGGAATGCTCTGGTGAACACCAGAGTACATATTCAGTCTAGTGGCACCTCTCAGTCTAGTGTTTGTAACTAATCCTTTCTCCCTCAAAAGACCCAAGTTTCCTGGATGAGAAGACTTTTATAAATCCGTCAATAATGTATCCATAAGTCCCAGGACTGACTCTTCAGAGGATCGTCATACAACGTCCAAAAGCTATGTTTAGTCGTCGACAACTAATTATACTTGCTCACTAAAGACTTTGACCATTGAGCACGGTAAATGTGTCTAGAAGAGAGGAATCGATCACACTTACAATCCTTGTTCTTCTCAAATACAGTTTATTTATTTATTTTATTTTAGAGAGAGAGAGAGCGTGCGCGAGAGGGGGAGAGGGGCAGAAGGAGAGAGATTGATTCTTAAGCAGGCTCCATGCTCAGTGTGGAGCCCAACACAGGGCTTGATTCCACGACCCTGGGATCATAACATGACCCCAAAATCAAGAGTCCAGACACTTAACTGACTGAGCTACCCAGGCGCCCCTCAGATACATTTCATATGTAAATAAACAAAATGCATTAATACTTCACTAATAGCTTATTTTTAGGTAGCATCCTGATTAAGTTCCAGGCCCCATTCTAAGTGCTTGTGACTATGAATACAATTGATCATCACTATGACCCTATGTGGGAAGTATTATTTTATTATCCCCATTTCACAGATAAGGAAACTGAGACGAGAGTAACAAAAGGTTACACAACTGGCCACTGGCAGAGGCCATCAGGCACCTGAGTCTTAAGTACAGCCTCCACTGTTAAAGTCTCCTAGAAGTATATGTGGTATGCTGGGTACAACTAAGTTACCTAAAACATTGTTAAGTATGACAATAGAGGTACATGCAGAGTTCCCTTGAAACAGAAAGCGGGTACCTGCTTGTGTTTGGGGAATATGTGTCTGCTGGGCCTTTAAAGGTAAATAAGACATTGCCAGATGCGTGAGAGGCAAGGATATTTCAGGTCACAGGTATGGTGTAAGAGCAAATAGTAAAGACCCAAAGTATATAGTAAATTTGGGCAACGGTGAGGATTTTGATGAGAGATTAGGGTGCAGGGGTGTTAGTGGTAGGAGATGAGCCTGGAATAGTTGAAAGTGGCTTCAATAAGGCATCCAGACCAACTTCCTGTTTATCGTATCTGCCCTGTTCAATATGGTATTTGAAACATGGCTAGTGCACTGAAGAGGTAGATTTTTAAATTTATTTAATTTTGATTAACTTAAATTTAAATAACCATACATGGCTAGTGGCTGCTGTATTGGACAACTCAGTCCTATATGAACATAAAGTATTTGAATTTTATGGGATACAGGAACTTAGGATATATTTGAAGCTAGGGAATGATATGATTACATCTGTTTTGGAAAAACAATGTTGGGGGCAATGTGTCTTTACTGGGGAGAAAGTAATACTTTGATGTGCATGATGCATTTAGCCCACTTCTGAGCAGTTATGAGAACTTTGAACCATGCAGTCCTGTTGCTTTGGTTACAGCTGACTGAGATGGATTAGGTGTCTGACAAAGCTGTCCTCTGTGGGTCACCAGACGCCCAGGAGATAGACTGGTGCAAAGGCTCTACAGGTAGGAACTCAGATGACTCATCAACTCAAAGCACTTCTCCCTCCAAGCATTTACACTGATACATGCAGAGACTCTGATAAACTGGTAACATGGTAGAAAGAAGGAAGAAGAGAATCACAGGGAGGGGAACTGAGTCATGGTGGAGAGACTCATGGATTTGCTATTGGGTACCAAAGTAACCAGTGTTGTTTTTGCAAAGTAACCACAAGGAAATATTATATGATTTCTAAGAAGGCTTCTGACAATGTCTGTCTTCCCTTCAGCCTCCTGAGTCCTTGCACTAAACCCTCTGTGCTGTGAGGGTTAATTCCAACAAGTTTGGGATTAACTTGAGTTATTCTACTACAATAAGAAATAAGCATGCACAGCCCTGATCTGAAACATATTAATTAATAGCATTACTTTGTAACCATGTGCCCTAATAGTTTCAGAATAGTTTGTACCAGCTAGGCAGTATTGTGTGTTTTTTAAGGTTTGTTTCTTTATTTTGAGAGAGAATGAGAGTAAGGAGGGGAGAAGCAGAGAGAGACAAGAAGAGAGAGAATCCCAAGTAGGCTCCACACTGTCAGCACAGAGCCTGATGTGGGGCTTGAATTCATGAACTGTGAGATCATGACCTGAGCTGAAGTCAAGAGTTCAATGCTGAACTGACTGAAACACCCAGGTGCCCCTAGACAGCATTGTTCATTGACAACAGGAAAACTGATGATTTGTACCTGGTGAGACCCCAGAAGGCCTGGTCACCTAGCAGGAATATACCTACATGATCAGCAGCGTATAAAAAATTCTAGCTGAGACTCCATTTGGGTAATTCATTCACAAGTCAGTGGTGCTTTGTCTGGGAGAGAAAGCAGATTCAGCAAAGACCCTTTCAGAGGGAGAATGACTGGAGCTAGCAAGTGGCTTCTTGGACCCTTTACTGTGAAACAGCCTTTACCTGTAATACCAATCTTTACTTCAATGCGCTTGCTACATTGGATTTTTTTCCTGAATTAAACTGTAGATTTCTGAGTGTCACTATTTGGGGATACTGTGGCTCTTCCCTATTTAATTGCCACTGTTACTGTGATCCTGTTGATTGAGATTTCTGGAGCTTATCTCTGATCTTTATAACCTGAAAGAGCCTGAGTGGCTGAGTAGGAAAGAAGCCAGTTAGCAGGTGATTGAAATAGTGTTTCCTCATGATGATAAGGGTCCCAACTCTAGCACAGGTGGTGGGAGTCAAGTAGAAGGAAAAGGTTAAAGTGAAGCAGGAGGTAGGTTTGACAGTAATGGGTCAGTGACCATTTAAGTGGATGTGGAAAGAGCAAGGGAGGAGACAATGATCATAGAGGTTCTAACCTTGGCCAAGAAGCTCAGTTATAGTAATTATTGTTTGAGTAATCTCCGTAAAATACTGAGAAATCTTTTCCTGGTTTAAGAGAACAGTGAGTACTATGAGTTGAAGAACTGATACTATAGTGTTTAGTTCAACCTATTATAATCTATTATTCAGCAAGAGATGGAAAAATCTGATAAAACAGATAAACTAGATTTTTGGCAAATGGGGAATACCCCTCATGTATGCCCACTTATTGTTTATGATCATTATTCCTTCATTAAATCAACAATCAGTGAGTGCAATTATGAGTCAGGAACTGTGCTACATGTTTAGAATACAGACAATTTAAACCCTGTTCTCTGGTCTCAGGGGGTGGTGATATAATACCACAAGGTATTGGAGAGACTGATGTGAAGTGGAAGCACTGAGTGTGACTTGAAAAAAAATCAGACATGAGGATCATGAAATTATGAACTCACAATCTAAAAGTAATGACTTTAATTATAAAAATTGATTTTCAAAAAAAGAAAAAACAGTGGATTTGCCATTCTAAGCTTTTCAGTGGAAGGAAGAACAATTCTTCCGTCTAATTCCTACAAAATTGTTTATTTCAGCCTTCAGAAGGAGGCTTGCCATGTGTTTGGTGTAGCTCACTTTTGCCTACAGGGGAGTGGGAAAATAAACCACCCTGAGGAACTATCGTTGCTGCTGCAAAAGTGCTGTGGGGCTGGAACGAGGGAGAAAGTAGCAAAAGTTTCAAGCCAGCTTCCTCCACTTTGGCACCATGGAGGAGAATCCAGCTGCAATTCCTGCCTCCCCAACTATATCTCTGCCCCTACTTCCCTCATTAATTGGATCAGCCATGTCTCCCTCTGCCTCACACTGCCAAATCCTGAACTATATTTATAAACAGGAATCTGGAAGACCTTAAGAAGCAAATTTAGGAAGACAAAGTGGATGGATGGCTCTTTTCCCCTTCAACCATCTAATCAGTGTTCATTCAAACTTCAAAACTCAGTATCAACATCAGCCCTCCAGTCCAGGTAGAGTTCTTCAGTCTCTCTACCATGTAACTGTGCTCATAAAATTGCTGTGTATTGCTTTATCCTGCAGTATTATAGCTATTTAACTCAATGTCTGTGTCCCCCAACATGGTGAATTCCTGGAGAGCAAGCTCTGAATCTCATTAAGTTTCCTGTCCTTTGAACCGAAACAGTACTGAAGCATCTTAAGTACTTAATATTTGTTAAGTGAGCAAATTATTGAAGAAGACAAATGAGAATAAGAGGGATAAATTGATAAATCTATTATAGAAGACAATTTGGTATTATTTATCTACCAGTATTAAAATGTATAAATTCTTGGATCTAGCAGTTATGTCTATAAAAATTTATCCTAGAGATATATACACACATGTGCCAAATATTTATGCACAGTGTTATTCACTGTAGCATTGTTTGTTAGCAGAAGCTTAGACATGATGGAAATGTCCATTAATAGTGGATGGATGAAATAGATTATGACATGCCCATACAATTGAAGGCCAAGGACCTATGAAAAAAGTGTGGAAAGATTTTCAGGATATAATGTTAAAGAAAAAAAAATAAGATTCAGAACAGTGTAACATGCAAACATTTATATAAAAAAATGGAGGAAATATCTGTCCTACATTTGCTTGTATATGTATAAGCATCTTTGGAATGACCCAGAAGAAACTAAATAATTGCCCATTGCCCTTTTTTGGAGATCAAGGTTTGGGAGTGCAGGAGACTTAATTGTCTTTCTTTCTATACTTTTAATTTCTGAAAAACGTAAATATATGACTTATTCAAAATATATTGTGTAGGGGTGGCTCGATTAGTTAACTGTCAGACTCTTGATTTCAGCTCTGGTCAAGATCTCATGGTCCGTGAGTTTGAGCCTAGTGTTGGGCTCCATGCTGACAGTGGAACCGGGTTGGGATTCTCTCTCTGTCTTCCCCTCTCTGCCCATTCCCTGCTCGTTCTCGTTCTCTCTCTCTCTCTCTCTCTCTCTCTCTCTCAAAATGAATAAAATAAACTTAAAAAAGAAAAAGAAAAATATTTTGTGTAAATATTTTTTTAAAAAAGAAAACTGCCTATGGATGGTTATAACAAGTGTATTTATTATTGCCAAAAGTTGGAAGCAAATAAGATGTTTTTCATTAGGCTAATGGAAAAATAAACTGTGGTATATCCAGACAATGGAATAGCTAAAAAGCAACGAGCTGTCAAGCACTGAAAAGACATGGAAGCAATTTAAATGCATATTACAAAATGGAAGAAGCCAACCTGAAAAGGCTACATACCATGTGATTCCAACAAGATGACATTTTGCAAAGGCAAAACTAGGTAGATAGTAATAAGGTCAGTGGTTGCCAGGGATTGAGGGGAGGGAGGAATGACTAGGCAGAGCGCAGGGGATTTTTAGGGCAGTGAAACTATTCTGCATGATACCATAATAGTGGATACGTTTCATTATCCATTCATTCAAATCCATAGAATGTACAGCACCAAGAATGATGTCCTAAAGTAAATTATGGACTTTGAGTGACAATGATGTGTCTGTGTAGATTCATCCACTTAACGATGTACCAGTCTGGTGTGAAATGTTAATAGAGGAGACTGTGCATGTGTAGAGGAAGGGAGGTATATGGGATTCTCTGTACCTGACTCTCATTTTTTCTATGAACCAAAAACTGCTATAAAAACAGTCTTAAACAAACAAATGTTCTTTAAATAAAAGAAGAAACCTGATTAGTTAGATTTACACTATCATTAAATGATCCTAGATTCTGAAGCCACCTGAGGCCTTTCTCTGGTTTAACATTGGAATTTAATGCATGTGGGCTATGAGGGTATAAGTGTATATGTGTGTATACATGCACATATACATGTGTACATGTATATACACATACGTGTGTATACACACACACACCCACACGCATACATTCACTTTTACTGTTAAAAGCCATTGTATTTTTCTGCCACCTATTAGTTGGTGCTCAGGCCTGCTATAAGTTTAGCTCACTCTCTGGTCTAGCCACAGTCTCTTGGATCAAGTTCTTATGTTCCTTTCTGGCACTTTAGAAAGACAGTGGAGCTTTATACCTAAGAATGTGGACTCCATAGTCAGTCTGCCTAGATTGGAATTCCAGACATTTCTAATTCCTAGCTGTGTTAACTTTAGTCTTTTGCTTTCTTATCTCTATCATGGATATAACAGTAGTTCCTAGTGTATAGGGGTTTTGTGAAGATCAAATTAAATAATACATGTGAAGCACTTAGTAGTGATTCGCACATATTTAAACTATTGGTGTTGCTATATTTATTGTTATTTTTATCATCATCATTACAGTCATCATCAATCATGCCTAATCTCTGCTGTTTTCTTTGGGCAGAAGAATTGCCCATTTGTAGCATAAAGAGTCAGAATGGACTCAGAGCTGAGTCCTCCTGGTTCTTCCTGACATTTACTATAGACCTAAGGTTTGGAGTCCTGGTTTAAAAAATTATGACATCTTCATTGTGACCTGCCCAGTTGGTAAAGATATAGATCTTATGAGTCTCACTGTGCCAAGAAAGACATGAGCATAAAGGTTAAGTGATTTCCCCACAGTGAAGAGTGGGTCTGTACGGAAAGAGAGCCTGGACTCCTGCGCATTCTCCACTGTGCTCTCCGTTGGTCTGCGTTATGCTGACACCATCGAAGCATATTAAGCAATGCACCAGCTCTTGAGGTGCTGACAGTAATTCGTTAGTTCTGACATCTGTCTACTCCCAGCCAAAGGGAAATTGACTTTGTAAGTATCATCCTAATGATATATCTTTGTTTTAACATGCACAAAACATTTTTTCCATCTGGGAGGAAAAAGGGGAACCTGTGTCTTTTAACCCTCAGAGACCCTAAATAATAGATAAGAGAACTTTGAGATGTTGGTTTGTCCTTTTTGGATGTTTTGCATTTTTGCATCACTTTGGAATCTCTCTGGAGTGAGGAGGTATGTTAGTCTGTTCGGGCTGCTATAACAATACCCCACATGGGCAGCTTATATGCAACAGAAATGTAACTTTCACTGTTGTGCACGCTGGGGAGTCTGAGATCAAGTTACCAGCATGGTTGTTTGAGGCTCCTCATCCTGGTTCATAGCCTCTGCCTTCTCTCTGTGGCCTCACATGAAGGAAAAAGCTAGAGAGTTCTGAAGGGTGTCTTTTATAAGAACATTATTCCCATTCATGAGGCTTCACCCTTATAACCTAAGCACCCTCTAAAGACCCCGCCTCCAATTCTATCCTGTTTGGGGGTTAGGATTCCAACATATGAATTTCAGGGACACAAACATTCAGACCATAGTACGAGGAGACAATCATTTAAAAACAATTGTTAAATTAATGCATGAAAAGTACTTAGTAATTCAATGCCTGACACACTAACAGTGCTATATAAGTATTTGCTATCCTCATTATTATGTAATAATAAGTAATAAGTGCTCATTTTGGCTGATTGATTCATTGGATAGAAGACAGAAAAAACACTGTTCTGTTTTAGGAGATATATTCAGCAAAAAAAGGTTTGCTTTATAAACCTCATCATATCCCTCCAGGCAGCCACCACAAAGCAACTGGCATTGGCATCTGCAATAAAACATTTGCCGTTCCCAGGGTAAGGTCTCTAAAGAGACCTCAAGAACACAGACATGCACAGTGAGATAGGCACGGTGAAACAAAGTTATTCCAAGCATGCTCAAGGCTTCCCGGTTCAAGGCCAGAGCGAAACCAAAACCAAACCTATTTGCTACCTCCACACCCAAACACATTCTCGATTGACCTCTTCAAGCTTTGAGAGCCATGAGGAGGTATGCATTTTCCTTAAGTGTTTGGAATTAGTATGTGTGGCTTAGTGGTATGGGCTCCTGGTATATAAAATAAGAGGAACCATCAATTACAGGCAGAAATAATTGCTTGGGAGTTCAAAAACCTAACATGTATCTTGGGTAGTATATTTTACTTCATTAAAATTTAAAAGCTTATTTTTCTGGTTCTATGTTTTATGAGGACAAAAAACATACATTGAAACATTCTATAATATAAGTTACTACCTGTCACTACAAGCTGACTCTGAAACTGTTTTAGCCCTTCATTTGGCAAAATGAATGCTGAATCATTCTGAATATAACTTCTGATTTATTTTGCCGAATATAACTTCTTTATAATGCTGTGTATAACTCTTAATTAATTTTTTATAATTAATTTTTTTCTTATTCTTTTTTTAAATTAATAGTTTATTACCAAGTTGGTTTCCATATAGCACCCAGTGCTCTTCCCCACAAGTGCCCCTCTCCATGACCATCACTCCCCTCCCCCTTCCGCTCTCAGTGTGTTCTTAGGATTCAAAGGTCTCTCATGATTTGCCTCACTCCCTCTCCCCAACTCCTTCCCCTCCCTTTCCTTTTCCCATGGTCCCCTGTTAGGTTTCTCCTGTTAGACCTATGAGTGACAGCATATGGTATCTGTCCTTCTCTGCCTGACTTATTTCGCTTAGCATGACTCCCTGTAGGTCCATCCATTTTGCTACAAATGGAAAGAGCCTAATTTATTTTTTGAATTGAGCCAAACATGTTTTTCCAACTTTTCCATCTATAGTATTAAATCCAACCTAAGTTCAACCAACATTTATGGGTGGCACAAAAATTTAGAACATATTTCTTTTTTTTTTTTAAGTTTATGTATTTACTTTGAGGAAGAGAGAGCACATGCGCACACAGTAGGGGAGGGGCAAAGAGAGAATCCCAAGCAGACTCTGTACTATCAGCACAGAGCTTGATGTGGAGCCCAAACCCACAAACTGTGTGATCATGACCTGAGCCAAAGCCAGATGCTCAAATGACTGAGCCACCCAGGTGCCCCTAGAACATATTTCTAAATATTATGTGTTTATAAAATTTCATAGAAGGACCAAATAGACATGTATATGGATGTTATTTTTAGAGAACAGTTATCCATTTTTCATTTTCAAATTCTTCAGCTGAGAGAAAGGACACATCAGGGAAGTGATGTCCTAGTATATAATGACTGCATACTACAATTGCCTATACCTTTCAATCTGAATGTTTTTCTACTTGTTATAGTCATTTTTGTGCTGCAGCTCAGCTGGACTATGATTTTCAGGAGATGTCTTGCAACTGGGAGCGTTTGGTTAGTTGTTGGTATGATGGATGCATAAAGATGACTCTGGGAGTTCTAATGACTTGACTTCTCTCAGCAATGTTCTCTAAGTTTGCTAAGCTTCTAGCAAAGCCTCCTTGGCTAGTGTGGAAGGTGCATTTCAGAAGCATAATAGGAACCCCAACATGGCATGGCTTTTGTGCATTGTTGCTTCCCCACCAGATACAGGTGTTGACGCTGGAGTCTACTTCTGCCCTCAGATGTGAAAGAACTCTCAAGCATCTTTGTCACATTTTTATCTATGTCAAAACAGTAAAAGGATCAGAATTCTTAAATTTCAGAATGTATTTTTTTCTCTGATGGTTTTACGAGATACCCCATGTGTCGAACTTGTGTTGTTTCATATTTCCTGAGCTCAGAGTTTTGAAGGACTTTTCTACCCTAAAGAACATTGGTGCCCACAGTGGACTTCCCATCTTACGCATCTGTGCCCCAGCCTTCCAACCACTTTGGGTAGATGGAGAAAAAACTCTTCCTACCTTAAGTTCTTGTTTTATTTTGAAGAGAATCCAAAACAGGTTGGGTACCATGCCTCCTTGTCCGTGATAGAGTTGTGTGTATTGTTGATATCAATTAAAAGGGCGATAACAGGAGCACATTCTTTTTGGCATAATGAGGCCATAACTTCTCCAAAGAATTCACTAAACAAAGACAGTAGGTCCATGAGTGAGCCTGTTTTAATTGAATTGGTATTTAAACAAGGTGACACCCTCTTTCACACCACCCACCTCCTCCCTGGGTGACTCAGCCACTAAGAGAGAAGCCTCTGAACTGTTCATTAACACAGTCAAGCAGAGGTGGAAACGAGATTCATTAAACTCCATCTACACACGAGTTTCAGCACGATACACCTGGGGAACCACTGAAAGCAGTTCAGACACACAGTCCTGGTTTTCTGCCCAAGAGAGGTAAGTTGAATTATATTTGCACACATAAACTTACCTGCTTTACTTGTATAACTTTCCCTGTTTTCTTTGCAATTGATTAAATCAGAACTTACTGTATTCCCTTTGTCTTTTCTCCATTTAAATTTCAAGCTTCCAAGGGGGCTGTTCTGCCTGTCAACAGCTCTGCTGCTGCGTGTGATTTTAGATGGCATTGCCTTTTAGCTTTCTGCAGCTTAACACATCTCTGGGCAGCAGAGAAATGAGAGCCTCCTTGAGTTTCAGTGTGGGAGCTTTTGGCTGGTGAATCCTGTCACCCACAAGGATAGTAAATTCTTCAAGGCAATTCTATTTTTGCAAGTGACTATAAAAACATTTTTTAAAAGGACCTCCCTGTTTTCACAGATGATGCTTTTACTGAATGGTCAACTCCATTGTTTTATAGATTTGTTTTTCTTGTCTGCTAAAAACACTGGCAAGCACTGAGCTCTGAAGGAGAGGATGCCAAGCCCATACCCCCTCTATCCTATCTTCCCCCAGTAAGAAAAATCGCATTTCTTACATGAGTATACCATGGGGTAAAGCAGGGTGGGGGAAATTGGGGGAGTGTGGCGTCCTTAAGGGATTCCTGTGCATTTGGCTAAGTTGTCTATGTTATATCCTGGGTTCTAACCTGGAAATTGATTAATATAGATGGGGGCTGATTTTCAACCTCTATTTATATCCTGGTCCTGAAAAATCAGTTTTAGAAACATATTCTTTGATAGGAATAGAAAATTGTTCTAACCAGGCTTTCCTTTATAACTGATAGCAAAGCTGTCTTGTCCGACACATGTTTTTTCTCCACCATTTCCATTCATGATACGGAGCTGCAGGAAAGCAGCCCAGGGTCACTTGTAGCTTGCAACTAGCAGCTCTGTCCCCTCCAGAGGGGTGTTTCCCAGAGCAAACCTGGCTCTGCCTTACATTCTAACGTTCTCATCGCTTCCCACTGCTGATCAGGTCATATGTGTCTCAAAGGGCTTGAGAGCTCAATTCTCAAAGGTTTACTGAGGACTTTTATAACTTGGCTTTCAAACATCTATAGTAATCAGAGAGCTGAAGTACAGCATTTGTGGTTTAGAAGTTGGCTTCTCATGAAATGTGATCAAATTTAAAACTGACTTTCACTTTCACAGTCGATATAGCAGATACAGTCTTTCCGATATTTGTTATACTCTAACTTTTAATGGAACAATCAGTTTGAGAAAACTGAGATATGTTATCAGTAGAAATTTTAGTAAAACATTTGGTTGATTTTAAATATCATGTTAGAGCACAAACATCCAGGGTTTTCATAAAATTTTTGCTTCCTGTAAATCTTTAATCCAGTTGACATAAATTTCTGATTGGAATGGAGCATAACCTTATCTAGTCTAACCCATGAATGTTTTAGATGTGGACAAAAAAACATCAATGTTGAGCAACTTGCCTAGACATAGTCAACAGAACCAGAAAGAGAAGGCTGACTTTTGTCTTACTGAATTTTTTCAATGATTTTTCAAATTTCTTTCACATAAAAAATGTAGTAGCAATAAATCTGGCTTTAAAGTTTTTTTTAATGTTTATTAATTTTTGGGAGACAGAGACACAAAATGCAAGCACGGGAGGGGGCAGAGAGAGAGACACACAGAATCTGAAGCAAGCTCCAGGCTCTGAGCTGTCAGCACAGAGCCTGACATGGGGCTCGAACTCACAAAGCGTGGGATCATGACCTGGGCTGAAGACAGACACTTAACCAACTGAGCCACCCAGGTGCCCCTAAATCTGGCTTTATAAAAGGGCTAAAATGACATAGAAATAAGAAAGTCCTTATTTAGTAATATACTTGTGTGTATAGTATGACCATGACATAATAAGACATTTTTATTTGCGGTTTATGGGCGCAGTCTTGTTATTTATTGCATTCCCAGAGTTTCCATCTAAGGAGTGGTCAACCCTCTGTAGAAAGGCAGTACAGCATATTTGGAGGCTGTGATGCACCCAGTCAGTGACACCCTCACCTCAGCCACCAACCTGTAGGTGTAGTACCATTCTACTTAACCTGACTATCTTCTCTAATCACTGGAGTTTTGACTAAAATACCTTAAAAAAATCATTTTTTTTCCCGTAAAAAAACAAAGAGAATATGTTCTGAATGGATGAACTCATACTGTGGAATGAGCTGCATGTAATTCACTAAGCAGTCAATGTGAGTAAACACGATTTAACTGAAGGTCTCCCTGTGATACAGGCATTAATTTGAAGCATTCTTTAAGAAGGAAGTGATAAAATCCTTGGCCAGCAGTCCAAAGGAAATCTCTGTTGTCTCACACAGCTTGTCTTCTGATACTATCTGCATCTAGGCCTTTTGTTGATCAAATTTCCTTTTCTCTTGCTGAGAACTTTGAGATAAGGATTTTACGTATTAATTTCTGTGTACTGTTTTCAGTCGCTTAGAGTTTACCTTTTAATCAAAAGTCTTCATCAAATATGTTTAAGTGTTTCTAGCTTACTGTCATAAAAAAACATGTGATTTTAGAATTTGGGAAAGGCCCTTCTTCAAATGGATGCTTTGTCAAATGACAACTATATGTATTAGATTGCATTTTATGTTAGTCGCTAAACTTATTAAGGACATAAGTCATCCTTTTATTGTGATTATTAATTGGAAGAGTGTATTTTACGGCTCTCCATTAAATGACAACTGGCTTATTTCTTGACGTGAGAATCAACATTGTTGAATCCTCATCATAGATGTGTACTGAGAGCTCTACGCATCTGAATAATTTATTCTGCATTTCTAGACCCAAGTTTCCCTGGCCTAAAGTGTGATTAAGTCCCCTGTATATGATACAGAACCTCCTGGGGGAAAGTGGTGTAGACCGTACTTTCAAACTGGAATAGTAACATCCCAGGAGACTGGCAGTATTTGAGAAAATGCACAGATGCCACACGGCACATCTGCACGGAGAGCTAATTTTGGTTAAAAGGTCTTGTAGAAAAATGCTCTCCTACAATTCCTCCCTTTCCCCCATTCCTTCCCAGCACCCTCTCTTTTGTCGCTAGGTAAAAGGTTGAAAGGAAATCATGTAGAAAACACTGCGGGAGGCTAGAGCCCAGAGAGATTTGGATTTAATCATGATCCTTCTTTGAATCAAGGGTAACCTGTACAATCATGAATATCTCACAGCATCGGTAGATAAAAAGAAAATTGAGAATTCTTAATGACAGATGTATTGTATTACTATTTTTTCACAAAAGCACAAAGAATGGTAAATATTTTTTAAAATCTCCAAAAAAGAATCTCCAAAAGAAAAACATGGGACCCTGATTTGAAAAAAAAATCACAAAATTGGGGCACCTGAGTGGCTCAGTTGGTTAAACATCCAACTTCGGCTCATTTCATGACTCATAGTTCATGAGTTTGAGCCCTGCGTCAGGCTCTGTGCTGACAGCTCAGAGTCTGGAGCCTGCTTCGGATTCTGTGTTTCCCTCTCTCTGTGCCCCTCTCCCATTCATGCTCTGTCTATCTTTCAAACATAAGTAAATATGGTAAAAATAAGTTTAAAAACATCACAAAACTTTACTGTAAGAAACAGAATTTCTTGAGTAAAAGCTTCCTGGATGGACAGATTGAATATCATAAATGTCACTTCTTCCCAATCATTTTATAGGGTTCATACAATTCTGATCAAAAGTTCCAAAAGAATATTTATTTTGAAAATAGATGAAATAACCTTAAAGTTTATATGAAAGAAATAAATGGATTAGAATAGCTGATAGGATTTATACACAGGAAATTAATTAGGGTGCTTGCACTGGTATTAAAATGTATTTTTATCTTTTTACAAAAGATAATAATTAAAGTTTGTTTCTACTGAAAGAAACTAAAAACAGGTTTCTAGAACAACAGACAGCCCCAAAGCACATTCTAGAATATGTAAGAACTTTATATGTGACAAAGGAAAAATCATATATCAATAGGAAAGGGATTCATTCCACTATTAGCAAAATAATTCCATATGTATTGTTACCATGTAATAAAAATATATATTTATTTATAATATTTTTTAGGAAGAGGGTGGAGCACACAAGCAGAGGAGGAGGCCAAATGGAGAGAGAGAATCTTAAGCTGGCTCCACACTCAGCACGGAGCCTGATGCAGGGCTCAATCCCATGACTCTGGGATCATGACCTGAGCCAAAATCAAGAGTCAGACACTTAACTGAGTGAGCCACCCAGGCACTCCTAAGATATTTAAAAAAAATTTTTTTACACTTATTTGTTATGAAGAGACAGAGACAGAGCACGAATAGGGTAGGGGCAGAGAGAGAAGGAGACAGAATCTGAAGCAGGCTCCAGGCTCTGAGCAAGGTGTCAGCACAGAGCCTGATGCAGGGCCCGAGCCCACGAACCCAGAGATCATGACCTGAGCCGAAGTCAGTCTCTCAACCGACTGAGCCACCCAGGCACCCTTCCTGAGACGTGTTTTTAAAAAATTATGAGAAAACATGTGCAAACATTTAATTAATCTCATTTGTCCAACAAATATCCCTGTAGAACCAATTATGTGCCAGATACTGTAATATGTTCTGGAAACAGAACTGTGGAGAAGATGGTCTTGTTTACATTTCTCAAGATTTACTCTGTTTGCACATGTGTGTGCATGCATGTTGTGCCCTCGGGATAGAAGGATACTCAGCCACACAAACAGGCAGTCTGTTTGGTAAATGTTTTTATGGAGAGATATTCTTTGCTATTTCAGCACTTGCTAGGGCCCTTAATTTAATTTGGAGAGGTAGGGAACCCAGGTTGCAATGGTGTCACTGAATGTTTCTGGGAGGTTATATGACCTGAAGAATGAATAGAAGTCTTTCCTGAAAAGAGAGTAAGGGGCGAGGAAAGCTCAGAACGAAGACTGTTTTAGGCATAGTGCATAGAGTAAGCAACAGCCTAACGGTGGTGAAATGGATGCAACCCTCAAGGCACTGGCATGACTTAGTGTGGCTGAAACTAGAACTTGAGTGACGAACGGGGAGTGGGGAGAGATGAGGTGGCAGCTGTGAACTTGTAAGCCTTGTGAACAACTTGGCTTTTATCCTGACAGAAATGGAGCACCACTAAAGACTTTAAAGCAAAATAGTGACTGCTTTGGCAGAGAATGGGTTAGAAGAAATTAAGCCTAGAGACTTGGGAATATAGCTAGGAAGCCGTTAAAATAGTAACAAAGAGATTATGGCAGCTTGAATTGGTAGCTTGAATACAGAAAGAAATACAATTGGGAGATATGTATTTGAATTTTTAGGTTAAAAAGAAGTTTCATGGATGGTCTATAGGAATTTTTTAAGATGAAAGAATTCATAAGGGGAAAGATAATTAAAAAATTGAAAGCTGCTGATAAAAAAGGAAGGTAAGTGAAAATTGGAAAAGTAAAAAAAAATTAATATTACTGACATATTGAGAAAATAAAGCAATAAGAAACCCATACTATTAATCAATGGATAATCTACAAAATAAATAAAATAATGGATACAATTATGAAAATATGCAATTGAGGCAAAGTGATTCTATTTTCATCTATTAAATATTAAAGACATTGATAAATAATAATTCTAAATGCTGGCAAATGTATGGACATTTATACGCTACTGGTGCATTATAAATTGACAGAGTGTAAGGAGGGAAATTTGACCATAGGGATCAAGAACACGTTAGAAGTTATATCCTTTAGCAGGTAATTTCACTTCTAGAGATCTATCCAAAGAAAATAATCAGAGATGTTGTCGAAGATTTTTGTATTGTTTAGTTGGAAACAACAGAGGAATTAAGTTATATAAATAGATAGACACATAAAATGGAATATATTTTAGTTGCAGAAGAAATAATCCCTTAAATATTTTTAATGACATTGAAAACTATGGATTAATAGAATTTAATATGCAAAGAGAACCCTCGAAGAAAGTAATGATAGATGAAAGGTGTCTCATTTTTTTTCTTCTTTATGCTTTCTTTGACTTTACACATTTTCTACTGATAATGCATTACTGATATAATGAAAAAGATAGTACTATGTAAAATTGGGATAAAGAATGACCTTATGACAGAGCCATTGTGAATATAAAATATGGTAAAGTACTTATAGTAACTAATGGGGTTTTGGCTCATAGTCCATGGTCAAAATTTGGTTTTCACTCATTTAATAAATGCTTTTGGACAGAGCTGAAAATAGTCCATTAGAGGCATCTGGGTGTTCCAGTCAGTTAAGGGTCTGACACTTGATTTTGACTTAGGTCATGATTTCATGGTTTCTGAGATTGATCCCTATGTCCTGCTCCAGGCTGATGACATGGAGTCTGCTTGGATCCTCTTTCTCCCTTTCTTTCTCTCTGCCCTTCCCTCACTCTCTCACCTCTCAAAATAAAGAAATAAACTTAAAAAAAAAAAAAGAAAATAGCCCATGAAGGGCTCAACTGATCGACAATTTTTGTTAGATAGCATTTTTATTAACGAATATTAGATCAGTGTCTTTTATAAAGTGAAACAGATCATTGTCCCAGAGAGTAGGACTCTTCATGCTAGAACTTGATGCTGTCAGTCTGCAGAAAGGCTATGTGGTAGCAACTTGGGCAGGTGGGGGCTCATAGTAAAAATAGAACAATCAGAAATTTGTATTGTGGGTACCAGACAACCGGTAGCATGTTGACATCTGGCTGGCTGAAAGATTTCATCTGCGCTACATTCCCAACTGTTTCACCATCAGTAAGCAAGTTTCCCCGTGCTAAGCTCCCACTGTGAGGCTGTATGACTAAAGAAATAGCAAATTTCTAACCACCCCACCAGACTAAATGAGTCCTTACCAGCCTGATAATTATTGGATTTCCTTCTACGCTGCATGTGAAGGCTAAACACAATCCATTAATTTAAATGGACTTGTTAATGTTTACACTTCATGAAGACCTGTTTGTTTTCTCCTTCCATGGTATTTCATGTTCTTTTAGGCAGTAATTGGTTGGTTGGTGGTTTGTTTTATTTATTTTCCAGAAGCTAAGGCTTCTGTTTATTGGTTTGTAATTACTGGGCTCCTCTTATTATTCTAATTTTTTTTGGTGTTTTATTTTTATTTTTGAGAGAGAGAGAGACACACAGTGCGAGCAGGGGAGGGTCAGAGAGAGAGAGAAACACACACAGAATCCAAAGACAGGCCCCAGGGTCTGAGCTGTCAGCACAGAGCCCGACATGGGGCTTGAACCCACAGCCTCTTATTATTCTATAGAAAATAGTTTAGTAGCATTTGTCCTTTTCCAGTTTCTAGGAGGTTTTCCCAGTTACTAGTGATTTCTGGGAAACAAGTACCAGTGGGTCTGGCACTGTTATTGGGCCATGAAACCCTCTAGATTTCACACACAAAGGTGAATGTACATATGCTATTTTCTAGCCAGTTTTTCTATATTTTGCAGTTGTTTGGCCACAAAGGGGAAACAAAACATGGTCCAGAAGTTCAAAGTTTTTCCCTCTTTTTGTATTGACTTGATGTCATGATTTCATATTAGAATTTTCAACTTATACATTCAATGCTTTAAAAAGAAACATTTCTGTAATTCCCAATATAATAGAAACAAATAGTTTTCATACATCTTTTCCCATAAAATTCCATATTTAAAATACAGTTGCTGGTAGGGTCCCTGGGTGGCTCAGTCGGTTAAGTATCTGACTCTTGGTTTTGGCTCAGGTCATGATCTCATGGGGCTCAAGCCCCACATCGGGCTCTGTGCTGACAGTGTGGAGTCTGCTTGGGATTCTCTCTCTTCTTCCCCTGCCCCTCCCCTGCTTGCATACACAATCTTTCTCAAAAATAAATAAATAAATATTTTAATAAAAAATAAAATAAAATACAGTTACTGGTAATCTGTCATCATGAGGCACTGGTAACAGCGTTTTGAGGAACCAACATTAGAGTCTCATCTTTCTCCTGAGAAGTTAAAAAACTTATTTGGAATGAAACTGAAGGACATAACTTAGAAATAAGTCAAATTGGGTGAACTGAGGCTATTAAGGTGACATTATTAGATACCTTACAGACACATATATAGACAAAAGGTATCTGAGCAGATTTGAAACTCAGGGAAATCTCAGTCCCTGAAATAAGTAATTTCTTTTAAAAGTGCCATAAAAATAAAAATAGAATGCATATATTTTTGACACTGTCAATTTAAGACGTTTACAATCTCTAATCCACGCTACAAAAGGATATTTAATTAATATTAATTATTAGTAAGAGTATTTACAAAGACACGTTGATCCATTTTTAATAACAGTACAAGAAATGTCCATATATAAAAGTTATTGCTTTATATTCTGGGCAATATGGAAAGAGTTCTATGCTGTAAAATTTCTGTGGCATTAAAGGTTGATGAGACAGGGCTTGCAATTTACTGTTTTAATTAATTTATTTATTTTTATTTATCTTTAATTTTTTTACATTTATTTACTTTTGAGAGACAGAGCGTGAGTGGCAGAAGGTCAGAGAGAGAAGGAGACACAGAATCTGAAGCAGGCTCCAGGCTCTAAGCAAGCCTTCAGCTCAGAGCCTGACGTGGAACTCAAACTCATGAACCGTGAGATCATGACGTGAGCCAAAGTTGGACGCTCAACCAACTGAGCCACGCAGGCGCCCAATTGATTTTTAGAGGAAAGAGAATGCAAGTAGGGGAGAAGGGCAGAGAGAGGAGAGAGAGCCTGCATCAGGCTCCATGCTTAGCACATAGCCCAATGTGGCACTTGATCCCACAATCCTGGGATCATGACCTAAGAAAAAATCAAGAGTCAGACCCTCAGCCAACTGAGCCACGATGTGCTCTGCACCTTAGAGGTTTTAGATTGGAGCTTTTAGGAATTGTTCTGAGCCCACCAAATGGGCTGACATGAGGAGATGTATAGGGTGACATGGTCACTGTGTCCTAAGAAGAGAGAGGAGAAGGCGGGGCTGAAAGAGATTGTGTGAGGGGTATAAGAGGAACACATACATATTTAATGAGAAAAATTTATTTTCTCACAATATTAGTCATGTTAATTTAAAAAAACCTCTCTGTGTGTTTATTAAAATATTACCACCTGAAAATAGAATATAGTATGTGTTCCTTTCTCATTTACTTTGTGTCAGTGGACACAGTGGGCTAGGAAAGAGTATAAAACATTATTAAGTTATCTAGTAGGGAGATTTATCCAGGGAAGGAGTCCAATCAGGAATAGTGCCAGGCCACTCATGACTTGGGTGTAGATTTAAGAGGGGTGAGGCTCGAGGCTGAGCTGTCCAGGGATACTGGAGCAGCGATTCATTAGTGCTGTTCCTCCCATCTCCTCTTCCATTATCTCCCATCTTTTGGAACTCCAGGGCATTTCCCTGAGTGTCTGGTGTTGGCTATATCACACAGTACTTTGAGCAACATGTAGTATCATGTACTCAGAAGAGCCTTGGCATTGCAGTAGTGTGGACCTAATTATAATTCCTGGTTCTGCCACTTACTGTGTGACCTTGGGCAGATTATTTAACCTCTCTGAGTTTTTGGATTCCTATAATTAGAGTTGATAGTACTCATTTGGGAGGATGAAATAAAATAACATGCACAAAACATGTAAAGAAATAGTAGGGACTCAACAAGTGATCCTTCTTGGTAGGAGCATTAAACACGTAGGCATATTGCAAGAAATAGTGCTTTACTAATAAAAGAGTCACAGATATCTTATATTTTGTAGACCACTGTGGGCTTTTTCACACCTTACCCCTTCTACTTGCTCCAAAATGGCTTCATAACACGTAGGAAGAACATTAAGCTTGAGTAATAAAAATATGGAAAAACAATCTTCTGAATAAACTAGGAGGGTTTTTTTCTCTTCCAAGGAGAAGTCAAGAGATAGATAATCCAGGAAAACGGTGGCAGCTCTGATACCGTGAAGGCACCAGTCTCCTTCAACTTCCTACTCTGCCATTCTTAGTATGTGACTTTAGTCCTCGTGGTTAGTCCATGGTCCCGAGATGGCAACTCCTACCTTCTGCATGGCATCCTAGTTTGAGAGAAGAGGGACGGTGAAGCACAAAATGCTAAGTTCTTTCCAGGGACTCTCATTGGAAGAGGCAATGGGATAGAACTAGGTTTCCTAGAGAGAGCAAATGGGATTGTTGGAACCTTTCCTAGAAAGTATTGCAGAGACTCTCGGGTGGAGCCAGTGAGGTGTTTACAGGGCACCTGAAGCTTGTCAGGGAGAAAGAGGTTAAGGTAGCCATGAGCTTCTTGGATGTCTTATCTCATTTGACTCCATTTAACCAGGCCTTCTGGAGAATGCCTAGCTACAGAAAGCTTGAAAATATCAGACCCTCTAGCAGAATGCTGGATCTGATTAGAGCCATTCTCTAAATATAAGGTAAAGAGGAGATACCTGCTTTTCTCTGTACAACTCTGCAGGAAGTGCTGAGGATGTGGAGGTCCCCAGCATAGAGGAAATAATGATGAGCTTCTAGCTAGAAAGCCTCAGGTTGAGTACCAGCTTCGCCGCTCATTAGCTATTTGAGCCGAGCCTCTGCTTCTGTCTCTGCAAGTAGGGATTAGATCACTCTAATTTTTTTTTAATTGAAGTATAGTTGTCATGCAATGTTATATTTATTTCAGGTTTACAACATAGTGATTTTGACAATTCTTTATATTACTCTGTGTTCACTACTGTAAGTGCAGTCACCATCTGTCACCATACAATGTTACTACAAATTATTGGATATATTCCCCATGCTGTATCTTTCACTTCTGTGACTTACTTATTTTTAGTTGAAAGTTTGTACTTCTTAATCCCCTTCACCTATTTTGCCTATTCCCCCAACCCCATCCCCCTGGCAACCACCAGTTTGTTCTCTGTATTTATAAATCTGTTTCTGTTTTGTTTGTTTGTTTGTTTTAGATTCCACATATAAGTGAAACCATTTGGTATTTATCTTTGTCTGAGTTATTTCACTGAGCATAATACACTAGTTCCATCCATGTTGTTGTGGAATTATATCACTCTTAAATGTTGTGGAAACCAGATGGGATAGATTATAAAGTTCTATAAAATAATCTAAAGTGTTATTATTGTCTGAACTCTCCTCCTTACCTAGCAGGACTTAAAGAGGCAGCAGAAGCCTTGCTTGGGAGGAGAAGTGAGGTGGGATGTGAGTAGAATACCAAAGAAAATCTAATAAACATTTATATAGAATCACACATATGTGGTGTTTTATGTCTGGCTTCTTTCATTTAGCATGTTTCAAGCTTCATTCGTGTTGTAGTATGCATCAAACCTCATTTATTTTTAAAATTTTTATTTATTTATTTTGAGAGAGAGTGCAAGTGCAGAAGGTGCAGGGAGAAAGGGAGAGAGAGAGAGAGAGAGAGAGAGAGAGAGAGAGAGAGAGAGAGAGAGAATCCTAAGCAGGCTCCATGCTGTCAGTGCAGAGCCTGACGTGGGGCTCAATCTCAAGAACCATGAGATCATGACCTGAGCCTAAATCAAGAAATGGGTGCTTAATGTACTGAGCCACCCAGGCACCCCAAAACTTCATATTTTAAAAGTTGCTGAGTAATATGTATGAATATAGCATTTTCGTATTATATGAATATACCACATGTTGTGTACCCATTCATCCATTGATGGTCATTTGTGTTGTTTCCACTTTGGGCTATTTTGAATAATGCTGCTATGACCATTCTTATACAAGGTTTTGTGTAGACATATGTTCAAGGAGTACACACAGAAGCCTACTCTGTCAGGGTGTGTCTGCCGCAGAGGCTGTCCTGGCTTTCCTACCATGAGGCACTAGGGGCAGAGCTCGTGGGACTTCCAAAGAGTGAGATGTCTAGAGTCAGGTGGGCCACTGCTGTCTCCCTTTCTTCTCACCCTAATGTCAGAGTACTGGTCTAGTCTTGCAATAATTCATGATGAACATTACTGCTGGTTGATATGGAAAGAGTTGGCTTTGGTTTAGAATCCAGATTCTGCTTCTTCCCACCATAGGTATGTTACATACCCTTCCTGAGTTTCAGTTGTTTTATCTGGGAGATGGAAGTAATAACAGCTACCTCACAGGGTTTATGAAAGGATGAGACAATGCCTGTGAGATACCCTGTTCAGAGCAGATGCTATTGCTATTAGTAGTTGCCCTGTGCAGTTGCACAGTTGAAGACACAAAGGGCACAGATCAGATACAGGGTGACACCAAGCCCTTTGAATGACCGAACTGTTAGAAATGTTTAAATCATGTTTCCCATTAGTACATTTGTTTGCCAGTGCTGCCATAACAAAATACCACAGACTAGTTGACTTAAACAACAGAACTTTGTTGTTTCATAATTCTGGAGGCTAGAAGTCCAAGATCAAGCTGCTGTCAGGTTTGGCTTCTCCTGTGGCCTCTCTCCTTGGCTTACAGATGGCCACTCTTTGTGTCCTCCCATGGATTTTCTCTGTACACATACACCCCTGGTGTCTCTTTGTGTGTCCTAAATTCCTCCTCTTATAAGGTCACCAGACAGGTAGGATTAGGGTGCACCTAACCATCTCATTTTAACTTAATCATCCCTTTAAAGTCTCTGTCTCCAAATACAGTCACATCTTGAGGTACTGAATGTTGGTCTGCAATATAGGAGTCTTGGGGAAGAAGGCACCAGAAATACAGAAGGGAAAGAGTCAGTTCTTGCCCACAGGACTGTCAGTCTTTTGAAAGAGACAGATAAATAGACAGTTGTAAAATGCATTTTCTCCATTTACCTTGACCTGTGTCTCACACTTAAATTTGTGGTGTTTACATATATATCATCAAATATACATTCAGCATTTTGACCACCTCAGAATCTCATTTCAATCAGCTATGATTGAAGGTCTCCAGGTCTTTACCAGCTCAGGAAGAGAATTTATTGGAGCCCACTGAGAAACAGGAAAAGGCTAGCCAAGAACCCAGAGAAACTGAGCCAAAGTGAGGGGGAATGAAAAGGAGCTGAGATTGAAGTGTGTCTTCACATGCCTCTTTTCCACCCCGTTCTGCCAAATTTTAGTGAGCTTCAAAAACAGCCATCCAGAGGCTGCCCAAACTCCCCGCATGCCCAGTGGACCAAATTCAAGGCTGGTCCATCTCCTCCTCACACCCAACCACACCTGCCTTGTATATTTGATTTCTTTCCAAAACGACAGAGGCATGAGGTTAAAAATTGAGCACTCTCCATGTGTCAGGCAATAATTAGACACTTTACATATGTCATCTAATTTGATCTTCATAGCAGCCATATTTCACCTCATTTGGTAGAGGAAGGAGCGACACTACAACACACTCTAGGGAACAGTCAGTAAATAGCATCCTTTAAATGCACATCCTTCTAACCTCACTAAGACCTTCAGCCTCTCAGCTATTAGTGATGTGAACAGCTGCTGATCTCTGTGAAGATAATGCTGTGATTGATTACATTATGGTTAGTGTTAGGTTGGGTTCCTAGAAGCATTGCCTGAGAGGAATTTGGGTGCCTGTGACTTATTGAGGGTGGGCTCATAGGAGTAAAAAGAAAGGAAGAAGAAGAGGCAAAGAAAGGGGCTGAGCAAGCATATGCTCTCTGTTAGTCTAGCTTCAGCCTGATCCCATGGTGAGCTCTGAAGCACAAATCACCTGCAGAATTAGCTCTGCCTTAAGGCAAGAGATTCATCTTTTACCCTTGGTCATTCAGCACTGCAGGTTGTAGTGTGTGGGGAGGGTGTGTAACAGGCAGCCCCACTAACTAAAGGCAATCTTCCAGGGCAGGTGCAGTCCTGAGCCCATAGTGCCAAACACCAGACAGGTAGGACGGGCCTGGTCTGGGCAGCGGCACATTCCACTTCTCACTGACTCCAGGGCGGGGGTATGACATTTTAAAGAAGACCCCAAGGAAAACAATGATGTCATCCAAAGAAATGTGTCTTTTCCACTTCAAGTCCTATGGCAAGTTATTGTAGGAAGTACTTTTGCATCAGAAGATGAGAGACGGGCTTATAGAACCCCTGAGTTATACCTATAAACAGCTGCCTGATTATATGGTCTTAAGTTGAAATAACACTTACAGTTTAACAGAGTGGTTTTTGTGTACATTATTCACTAATCATAACAAATTTATTTTTTTTAATGTTTATTTATTTTTGAGAGACAGAGAGAGAGCATGAGGTGGGAAGGGGCAGAGAGAGAGGGAGACACAGAATCCGAAACAGGCTTCAGGCTCTGAGCTGTCAGCACAGGGCCCCACACGGGGCTCAAACTCACAAACCACAAAACCATGACCTGAGCTAAAGTCAGACATTCAACCAACTGAGCCACCCAGGTGCCCCTAATCAACACAAACTTATGATGGCAGGTTTCATTAGCCCATTTTACAGGGAGATTACATGGCTTAATTACAGAATGTTGATGTGATAAAGCTGGGCCTATGACTTGCTTTTGACTTGAGATATGATGTCTCTCCAACATTTCATACACTGTATGTTTGGATGGATTCTGCAAAAAACATAATACCTCATGTAGGAGGACCAGGCAATCCCATTTGCTCAGGACTTTCTCAGTTTTAAAACTGGAAAGCCACATTCAGGAAAACCCAGGGCCAACTTAACCGTTAAGCAGAAAAAGGCAGTGCCTAGGGCCTAGGATACCTTTAGGGGTCTACAAAAAGATTCTAATTTTAATTCCTTTTCACAACAGAAGAAAAAAAAATGAATACCATAATAATAATGAATATATAATAACAAAGCCAGCCTGGATTATTTTTCACCTTTATACTAACTGTCATAAATATAATTTTTAACTGTTTGGGCATGTGCGTGTGTGCATGTGTGTGTGTGTACCTGTGTGTGTATGTGAGGGAAGCGTCCTATGAAAGCAAAAGTGTCTAGGACTCACAAAGTCATAATGCAGCTCTGGGCTCACTTTGGCTTCCCCAGAGGACTCTGCCCTTCTTAGGCCACTGTGCTGTGAATTCCATGTCTCTATTTCCCTATTTACCTGAGCAAAGATTTCTCGTACTCATCTTTTTGTCTGCAGCTCCTGACTGAGCACCAAGCACACTACAGACACCCAGTGCATAGTTATTGATTGAATAAATGAGTTAATTGATGGCCTCATTCAGCCAATTGCATGTTATATAATATAGGGGACATTAACTGGTCTTGGCATCAATTTCTTTTTTTTTCCAGTTTATTTATTTTGAGAGAGAGAAGAGGGGGGCAGAAAGAGAGGGGGAGAGAGAGAATCCCAAGAAGGCTCTGCGGTGTCAGCCCAGAGTGTGACATGGACCTGGATCTCACGAACTGTGAGATCACGAACTGAACCCAGATCATGAGTTAGATGCTTAACTGACTGAGTCACCCAGGTGCTCCTTGGCCTCAATTTCTACATCTGTAAAATAAATACGTTGGAATCAACGAACTCTCAAATTCTTAGGGGGCACTTTATGTCCTATATTCCTTACACCAGATCATGTGACTTTCTTAATGTCATTGAAAAATGTGTTTTATTAGGAATGAGTCACTTGTAGATTCTTAGAGTCATTGTTATATTTCTCCCTCTCCCTATTTTTCTTTTAGATCCTTCCTGGAAGGCAGCATGTCAAATTTTACCTCGAGAAAAATGTCTCCCACAGGAAATGGTAATGTAGATCATTTTTTCCTTACTCAGAAAACTTAAGAATCTGAGAAAACAACCCATTGCTCCTAATTCTTTTATGCAGATATAGAATGCTTAGAGGCAACGGTCTAACTTAATTAGCATTGCCAAAGTTAGGATTCAGGAAAAAGTAAGGGTGCTATGGCCTTTATTCATGTAATTGCAACTCAAAGATTTTTTTAAAAAATCAATACAAATATTCTTTTGTGTGGGGGACATTCTGTGCTTCTGGCTCCCCTGAGATTAAAGAATTCAGTTACTTATAAGCAAAAGCACCAGGACTGCTTGACTATTAGTTAGTAGGTGCTTTAAAAAACCTTGTGTGTACTTCTGAAGCAGATTTCGTTTTAAATAAGATGGCCGGCCCACCAACCCCCTCCTTGGTTTACCTCAAGCCCGTGGTTCTGTGCTCCTGGGTGCCTCACGGGGCCTCCTGAACGCCACACTGGCGGTTTCAGTTGGCACCTGAGCAGTTTTATATGTTATCTTTGACGATGGGGTGTGGGATTTGTTCTTTCTTGCCAGCACATCCTCCTTTGAAACAGTACTGGCCTTGTCAGTCTAGATGAGTGATGCTAGCCAATCAGATGTGCCTCCCGAGACATCCAGGTTAACAAACTCACTCTCGGCCCCGTGCAACTACACCGCCCAATTCCTTACTTTTTCTATTGACAGATATGAAGTGTACCACGCAGGGGACCACTCTGAGGCAACAGGGCTTTCAGGAGATGAACAAAAGAAGGACTTTCTTGCAGGATAACAGCTGGATCAAGAAGCGTCCTGAAGAAGAAAAGTAAGAGGGTGTGGAGAGGGTGGGTGTGTGGAGGAGGAGGAGAGCCGTCTCCAGTTGGGAAGCTAGTGGCCATCTGGAAAGCAAGTGCTCTTCTTAAAACACTCTGTTGCATGACCTGATTTTTGGTAAGACAGTAGGCATATATTGGCTTTCAGATTTTCAAGAATATCTCTATCATTTTTATTATCACATACCGAAGAGGATGTGAGTCATTAGGGAGAAAAAGCAGAGTTTCATTGTTAGAACTGAATAGAGGTTTGTGTTTATTTGACAAACAGAAAAGAACATAACTTTCCAGTTTCCCAAAGGATAATATTTAATCCATGGTAGGGAGACTCCAGATGCATGTTAATCATGTCAGTTGAAACCAATAATAGTGTGATTCCTAAATATAATAATTTACCTAAAATTTCTATATGTGCAAATGAAGTCAATACATTCTCAATTCATTTTAGTCCCAATGGTCATAAATCTCTAGGTACTCAGTGGGTGGTCAATGTAATATTACTTTATAAGGAAAAACATTTACCACCAAGAAAGTTTTCTGTTGTGAGCATCGCTTCTATTTGCTGTATGTTACAGACCTGAAATCTACAACTGTAGGCATATCACCTCATTGCCAGCATAGGCATTTGTCCAGCTCAGATATACTTATTAAAAACAATATGATACATATACGTATATTTTCTGTTTCCTTCTTATGTGCTTATGTGTCATACTTGATACTAGATAAATACTTTACGTATAAAGTACCACAGAATCTTGAGATGCCTGGATCAGTTAAGCATCCAACTCTTGATTTTGGCTCAGGTCATGATCACACAGCTGTGGGATCAAGCCCAGCATCCAGCTCCACACTGAGCATGGAACCTGCTTGAGATTCTCTTCTCTCTCTCTCACTCCCCCTCCCATATTTGCTCTCTCTCTCAAATTAAAAAAAAATATCATAAATCACACAAGGTAGTTATTGCCTCCTATATTTTATGGAAGAAAGTATGAGGCTCAGAAAAGTTAAGTAACTTGTCAAATCCACACAAGTATTAAGTGATGGAGTTGAAATTTTAATATGACCCATTGTCTTTCTGTTCCACTGATGGTCCTCATTCAGGGGCAGTTGTACCCCCAGGGGACGTTTGGCAAGGTCTGGAGACATTTTCAGTTATCAGGGGAGTGCTCCTGACATCTAGTGGGTAGAGGTCATGGTGCTGCCACACATCCTACAATGCATAGGGCCACAACACAAAATTATCCAGCCCACAGTGTCATAGCGCTAAAGTAGAGAAGCTCTGAATTGCAGGATACTTACTGGACACTTTCTACTAACCTGCCCATATATAGTTATTTGAGGCACATGCTTATAACCTTCAGCAAAGGTGTCTATTAATTTCTGTTATTAAATCTTATTATTTTAAGGGAATATAGGTGTATTTATGAACTCATACTGACTTTTGGAGTTAACATCCTGGACAATGATCATTTCCTTCAGTAACACATTTACAACTTCTGTCAGAGCCTAATATGGCATCTCTATCTTTCTCTAATGGTAGAGTGATGTCAAACATGAATCATATATTGGGTGTTGCAAATATATGTACAGATGGGTGAAAATAGAGATGTCTAAGGCAAATTGTAATTAGTAGGAATGATGGTTTTATGCCAGGCATGCCTCCTTTATAAAGGCCCAGGGAAGCCAGCTTAGAGGACATGCCAGCTGCCGAATGGAAGGGAACTGTCTTTGGTGCTTTGCCCACTCCTACTGGCCCAGTTCCGGGCTGTGTGTTATGGTTCTTCTTCAGGTAGGCGTGCGTCTGGTGTCCACGACTCTCTCACAAGCTTAAGGAAGGGATACCAAGAGAGATGAAATAGTTCTCTTGAGATTTTTGAGGGTATAAAATTTTCTGGAATTGTCTCTCACCGTTCATCTTTCTTTTTAATTATCCACCACAGTTTCTTGTACAGCTTTATTACAAATAGTTGCAGAGTGTTGCATAACATTAGGGGGGCAGAACGAGGAACAATGTGGTATTTCAAGTTTGGTTGGGTTGACATGAAAAAGGTTCAGGTACTTACTCTCTGGGTTTGGTTCAATGCCAAAAGCTCTTCTACATGTTTTGACATTTCCTAAAATTGCCTGTACTTTCAAGTCCACTGTACAAAGTAAGAAAGACATGGTTTAGGATTTTATGTATTAAGGTCTATGTATTTAAGTATACCCTTATGTATAAAGGGTTAACCAGTTGGAAAAAGCAGAGGTTTCAAATAAAAAGATCTGGGTCCTAGACCCATGTCTGTCACTTACTAACTTTTTAGTCGTAAGAAAGCCACAAAATCTATGATCAATTTATTCTTCTGTGAATTGGATATGACAGAGTCTTCCTTGCCTAATTCATAGAACTATTTTAAGGGCCAAACAGAGCAAACTATGTATTCTCATGGTTAAAAAATGGGCTAAATCTCCTGTGAGTGATCTGCCTCCTTAGCCACAAATATTGGTACTTATTTTCCTACTTTTTGTTAAGGAAAACTCAAGTCCATCCAATGAAAATGCCCAAATATAAAGGACATTACTTATTTATTTTTTATTTATAGTTTACTGTCAAGTTAGTTTCTATATAACACCCAGTGCTCTTTACTACAAGTGCCCTCCTCCACGCCCATAACCCACCTTCCCTTTTCTCCCTCTTCTTTCAGCCCTCGGTTTGTTTCAGTATTCAAGAGTCTCTCATGATTTGCCTTCCTCCCTCTCCCTAACTCTTTCTCCCCACTTCCCCTCCCCATGGTCCTCTGTTAGGTTTCTCCTATGAGTGAGACTTATGAGTGAAAACATATGGTATCTGTCCTTCTCTGGCTGACTTATCTCTCTTAGCATGACTTCCGCGAGTTCCATCCACGTTGCCACGAATGGCCAGTTTTCATTCTTTCTCATGTCCATGTAGCACTCCATTGTATATATAAACCACATCTTCTTTATCCATTAATCAGTTGATGGATATTTAGGCTCTTTCAATGATTTGGTTATTGTTGAAAGTGCCACTATGAACATTGGACTACATGTGACCCTATGCACCAGCACTTCTGTATCTAAAGGATATCATTTAAAACGTGTTTGTAGAAAGCTTTTGTCTTCCTGCAGAAATGCACTCTAGTAATGTACATAAAGTAGATATATACATGTTTCCATACGCTGACAAAAAATAAAAATAACACTCATTCCATGGTTGAATCATATGGAAACCTCATGAGATATATCTGAATAATGATCATTTGTACTGACAAACTTGTTTCTTTTCATCATGCTCTTTCAAGGGGAGACTGATAAAAATAAATGTAGAGTTGTATTCTTATGCCTAAAATAAAATGAATTCATTTTGCCCTAAATTGTGAGCTCCTTTCCCCATCCCCTTTATTTAATGTTTACCAAATACTGTGGTAACTTTCCATGTGACTTAATTTTGTTCTTTCTCTGCAGAGATGAAAATTATGGCAGGGTGGTGCTCAATCGACATAACTCCCAAGATGCCTTGGACAGGTGGGTGTTTCAGGCAAGTTACATCATTAGAAGAAACACAAAGACGATAGTTTTGAGAGAAGACTTGTTCAAGACAAGCTGAATATTTGTGGCTTGCCTCAGGCTTTCCCTGGCATTCTGGAAGACTCTGTGATATCATCAGGAATTTCCACAAGGCAAAGTCTGTACTTCTGTAGCTCCATGCTTCCAGAACCACAGCTTGGAGGTGTAGAATAACCCATCCCATGAAATAGTCCTCTTAAATGGAAAAGAAAAGAGCCCTATTGATGGGAAAATGGTTCCCAGAAATGTGATCAGATAAGGTATCTCTGAACCTTAGGAAAACGAGCCCCTAAAATACAGAAATAACAGCCCTAGAGTTCACCTGCTTTATGAGCAGTACACTTCTTTTTAGAAACTCCTAGGCTTGTGGAAAACCATTAAATAATACTGAATGGCAAAAAGACTGACAGGTAAATTGTAGGGAAAAAATCAGAAAAAACTCATAATCGCAATAATGTAAATTATCTAAGATTGATCACATAAGCAGATAATATTCTTGTTAAAACACATTTATGCTCACACACATACAAACAACCACACCCATCAGTAGAACCTAATTATCAGACACAAGTTTTATCTGGTCCAGTAGACTCTGTGTGCCACGAAGACAAACTTAGTAAAAGAATGTGATTGTTTTTCATGGCGAGGACTTTAAAAAGTTAGTAGACACCTTGGAGTGCCTGGGTGGCTCAGTCAGTTAAGCCTCTGACTGTTGATTTTGGCTCAGGTCATGACCTCATGGTTCATGGAATGGAGCTCCAAGTTGGAATCCTCACTGACAGCATACAGCCTGTTTGGGATTCTCTCCCTCTCCCTCTCTTTCTACCCCTCTCTCCTTACTCTCTCTCTCTCTCTCTCTCTCTCTCTCTCTCTCTCTCTCAAAATAAACTTTTAAAAAAAGAAAAAAGTTAGGTAGACACCTTGAATATTTTAAAAACTCTTAGTCATGAATGTTTCTAAACCCTCTTAAACCTATTCATAATTTTGACCTGTTTAGAGGATACAGAGCTTAGAATCCTCTACACAAAGTCTCTGTTTGGTATTCTGGTTCCCAGCCTTAGTTCATGTGACTGATTGTTCTGTGACTACCTCTCCCTTCTCCTTGGTCTTCATGACTGAATTTTCAGCCTGGTTTCTTCTTCACTCTCATCTCACCAAACAAAGGGAATCTAATCATTTCAGTCCAGCCACCGGTGGAAATTTCTGCCTCCATTTTATTTGTCATTCCCTGGAACTATTAAGAGTATACTTGTTTTGGAGTGTGGCAGTGAATAGCAAGCTTTATATTTCTAGTGTGTTTTAGGACAAAAGGAGTTTAATGCCTTTTGTGCTTATTTATAAACTATACTTATTTCCTGAATCCTTCCTGTTGGTGGATAACATTCTAACACAGCACATTGAACTTAAATCTTCAGTAACAAAAATGTGTGAGCCCAAGATGTTTTCCCCTTGACCCATAACTAGCGTCTCAAAATACATGTTCTTAGAAGGGAAGTGCTAGTGATTTTTCTCCTTGAGCTTGCTCAAATGGATGCCAACTTGGGCATTTTCTTCCCTTTCACAGAGGCTGTACCCACTTTGGTGAACATTCAACACCATTTTGAAACACCTACTCGGTGTTTGACATAGTGTCAGGTGCTCATACAAAGACGCATAAGACACCACACTTGGCCTTAGAGAGCCCTTACATTCTGGAAGAATATGGACCCACAGACTACAATACTAAAATTTACCATGGAAATGCTATTGGAGAAGTGTATGACAGTGCCATGGGAATAGAGGAAAGAGAGCCCACTTCTGCTTAAATTAATCATGGATATCACCCAGAAAGTGCTCTTTGGTGTTGGTATTGCTGTTCAAAAGATGAGGAGAGGTTTTCAAGTAGGGAAGGGCAGCTGGTGGGCATGGGGCAGGATAGAAGTGCTTCCAGCAGAAGTGGCAATGTGTGCAAAAGCTTCATGTGAGCAGAGACTGATAATAAAGGAAAGAGAAGATAATGTATTCTCCTTACCTTAGATAACAGCTTCGCAGTATGCACAAGCTAAGAAATTTTGCCATGTACTTGTGCCAGATTGTTTAAGCCAGTGAAACAAACCTTTGTAGCACAAATACGTGCAGAGATGTCAGTTGTGAACCAGACACTGGCCTGAGGACTGGGAACAGAACAAAGTCCCTGCTTCCACAGAACCCACACCTTAGCTGAAGATGGAGGATGGGAAAGATTGAAAATAAATAAACACAATATAATATGTCGTATTGCCATAAGTGCTAGGAAGAATAAAGTCAGCTAATGAGACATAAAGGATGCTGTTTGAAAAGGGGCTTTTTCACAGAAGGGGGTCAGATGGCCCCACAGTGCCCCTCTGCATTCATGCATTAAACACAATGGTGGTCTTTATTGTGATTTCACTATGATTTCCCTATAAAACTTAAGGAATTGCAGGGTGCCTGGGTGGCTCAGTCAGTTAAGCATCAGACTTTGGCTCAGGTCATTATCTCATGGTCCATGAGTTTGAGCCCTCCATCAGGCTCTGTGCTGACAGCTCAGCGCCTGGAACCTGCTTCTGATTCTGTGTCTCCCTCTGTCTCTCTCTGCCCCTTCTCAGTTCTCTCTCTTCCTCTCTCTCTCTCAAAAATAAATAAAAACATTAAAAAAAACTTAGAGATTTGTATTAAGTAACTTTTCTTTACTTTTGTCTTTCATCAACAGACACTGTTCCCTCTGCTTCTGTTTGAAAATGTTCACATCTATTTATCCTCTGAGGCCCCTCTCATACTGCACCTTATCCATAAGGCCGTCTCTGATTCTTTTACCTAGAAATAAACTATCTCACTTCAGAGCTTCCCTGCACTTTACCTGAACCTCTTTTATGACACTAGCCACTTTGTTCCTTTGGATGCATGCAACTAATTTGTCTCTGCAAGGGTAGGATCCATAGTTTTTATTCTTGACTTCCTCATAGTCATCAACACAGTGCATATTATATTATTTACCTTCAAACGTTTTTTAAATAAAAGTACACTACATCAAGTTAAAAATTAAATTTTAAGTGCATATACTGTTTTAGTACTTGTATCTTTGATCTGTCAGCTTCAAATGATGCTTTGAAATGCAAACACAATAAATCATAGTATAATTTCCGACAGAGCGTGCTTTTTCTATATCACAGAGCTATATAAGGCATTAAACAGCTTGTTTTTGCTGATTGATCAGTCTGATCAAGATATTCCCATTTGCTTTGATGACCTTGATCTATCTTTTGGTCTTCTTTCCTCTCCTGTTTGTTCTGCTTGCCTGTCTTCCTCAACTTTCTCTGCTTACTGTCTCTCTTCTCCCTAATTCTCCTTATCTTCCCTCTCTTCACCTCTCTTCCTTACATTCTATCCTTTCTCTCTTCTCCCACTTTTTTTTTTCATTTTTTCCCAGCTTTTGCTGTATTTGTTTCTTTTTTCTTCCCTATCCCTTCACTCAGCAAGTTCTTTTTTTCAACCCTGTCCACGGTGCTGAAGTTTAAATAAAGCTATTTGTATTTAGCCTGTTGAGCTGACTTATTATGGTGCTACTAAAATTCTGCAAACAAAACATGGTTGATTCTAAGTCTATTGTGTTTAAGTCCTGTGATGTAAAAGTCAACAGTATTGACAAGAGTACATATTAGTTATTAACCATTTTGCATATCGTGTTGTTTGTTTTGCCTATCCTTATCTCCAATTTGAATATGTTACATTGAAGTTAAAAATAATTGGACTTAGAGAAGAATTCATTTACTAGCATGGGGAAGTGGATTTGTCATAATTTATTCCATCCAAGTCAAAGCCTTGGAAGATTTAGACTCTCTGAAGCTGTCTTCCCTTGTTAACGTGTGCATCTCCTACTTGAACAGGCCAAAATTTTACCAAAGGCATGATAGGTTATAAACATTTTTGGTAATTTATTTGATCTTCTGTAATTATTTTTTACTACAGGAAAGCAAATGAGAGAGATGAGCCAAAAGCTACAATTAGTCGGTACAGATCTGATGACACTTTAGACAGGTAAGGTGTTTTTAATCGTGTAAGTGGAATGCATAATGTATATTAAATTTCCTTTTTTTGGTCAAGCATGAGGTATTTAAATGTTTGCCAAAGTAAGTTTTGAACATGATATTTTATATCCAGTGAGAGAAAGGCTATTCAGATTGAATACCTTCTTCAAAATTCACAAAATCTTTACTCAATATGCTATTTTTTTGAAATCTTGCTAATAGTAGATGGATAAGAACATTTCTGAAGAAACTGGCTTGGGTATAAGTAGGGTGGACACTCTGTGCAATCTGTGCAGTTTAGAATGGAGAATCTAGTTATTTTGGTGAATATGATTAGTCAGTTCTTGTTCTAACTTTTGGTCTTTCCATCTCTGTTTTCATAGAGAGACTATAAATTATAACTATACAATCATTTTGAATCACTCTAGTATAAAGGCACTGGCTCTTTAAAAAGTGAAACTACTTTTGTGGTGGCAATAGAGTCACCATATGGCTTATATATGTGTCCACAGTGTTGTGCCTGTTATTAGCTCCTTCTACACAGAGGGAAAGAGCTCATATCTATGGAGAAAATTGAGAAACATCTATTTGGATGTAAATGTACAAATCACATTTTTATTTTATATTTGGTAGCAATGCTTAGTAAGCATATAAAGAGCAAGTTAACATCTTTAATTGGAGTGTAGACAATGGACCCCTGACCATTGACAGTTGAGGTCACTCCCTGTAGCTAAAGATATGCTGCCATTGTAGACAAAATGCCACCTGCTGCATTTTAAGCAGATATGGTGTATTTTATGGTATCTTATAGATTCTATATTCAATATTTCCCAGTATTAATTCATGTAGGAAATGTATACACTTCTGCACTATTCATAGGTTTTCAAGCCAGTCTCCCTAATAGAGGCTAATCCACACTGGTATTCCTAAGAAGGTCATTTCTCTCTTGTAAATAATAGCCTCAGCAAAAATGAGTTTGTAGAAGTGTTTGTGCAAGATCTCCTCTCCACAGCACTGAGTGGAGAGAGGAGCCAAGATAACCGTCCATTCACATTGACCTTGAGGGCTGTCCTGTTGCACCATTAATTGGAGATGGGAACCCTGTTTCTAGGAATGAATCTGAAAGTGAGATAATTATGCCTCAAGAAAGGGGAATTGGTGGGAGCCTTTGTAAGCTGTGTATTTGAAGGTCTATATTAGGCCAGTCAAGACAGAGCCTTGGAACATTAGCAATGAATTAGACTAGACCTTACAGGCTAGCCAGTGGAGTTGTTCTCAACCTCAGCTGCAAATTAGAATCACTGAGATGACTTTTAAACTTTACTGATGACTTGGTCCCACCACCTTTCACCCCCAAAAACTCTGATTTAATTAGTCTGAGGTGGGACTCTGGCATTTCTAAAGCTTATGAAGTGATTCTTTTTTTTTTTTCTGTCCTTGACGGAATGTATTAAATAAGCAAACACCACCAACAAGCAAAACAAGTACTACAATGTAAAAATATTAAAAAAAGAAAACCCTCTCACATGCATAAATGAAAGATTGCACACAAAGAACTCACATCTTTTCAAGCTTCAGTAGTAAATATTCTGCTGCTATGTATTAAATACTGCATGCTTTGCCCAAGCTAAGATGAAACCACATCATAAATCAATAAGCATTTTGCATTTTCTTTCATTATCTACTCAAAGTCATGCCTACTGCACCTCTAAACATTTCACGAATGTGCAGCCAAAAGTCAGAACCACTAATTTAGCCCAAGTCCTTCATTTTATACACTACAAAACGAGGCCAGAGATTACCTGGTTTATTTACGCAGAGGTTTAGTGGCATGTTTGGTCAGCTCATTCCCCAGGCAGTCCTGAGTTCCAGTGGTATGCTACATCCTCTAAGCGTGGAAATAGATGTGAGGGAGAGAACTCAGGAATCAGTAAAGAAACGCAAATCCTATTAGCAGGAGACAGATTTTCATAATGCTGGCCACTCTAAACCTAAGATATGAAATAATTTTAGGAGGAAGATGACCAACTATATCTGGTATACATGTGTATATGCATCTGAAGAATGCATTTATTTTATTTTTATTTAATTTTAATTTTTTTAAGATTTTACTTTCAAGTAATCTATATATACCCAACGTGGGGCTCAAATCCACAACCCTGAAATCAAAAGTCACATGCTCCAAATAATGCATTTATTTTAAATGAATATGAGAAAAGTACTTTGGGGTTGTCTTTTAAAAAGTATATATGTAGGTAAAAAATGAACCGAGGGCTGAAGGGGAAGGGGAGGGAGGAAGTGGGTGATGGTCATGGAGGGGGGCACTTGTGGGGAGAAGCACTGGGTGTTATATGGAAACCAATTTGACAATAAACTATTATTTTAAAAAATAAAAGTATGAGGTGTTCTAAAGAAACGTAAGTAAATAATAATGTATGTAGCATGCAATGTGGCCCAAATTCTAAAGGTGGTTTGACTAATTTGGAAAACCTAGGTTATGGTGACCTCTAGTGTTCTCTTGTGGAAATGTAGCTTTTCATTTGGGTCTTTTGATCATACTATTAATTACTATATTTGGGTATTTACTGTTCCTAAGATTGACACTTATCAAAACAACTTATTTCATATCACAAGTTGGAAAAAACATAATTTTTAAGAGAAATACGAGGTAAAGTTAACTTTCCTAAGTAATAAGAAATTGACATATGTATTGGAATAGTGGTTTACAGTCCTCTCCACTGTTACTCATAGATGATCCCCCTAGTGGCATAGAAGAGATCCTGGAGCTGAAGAGTAGTAAGTGAAGGAAGACATGTTGATCTAATAGATGAGTGTGGAAACACACTACAAAATTAGATGTAATACATTGGGCTCTACTGGTAAGACTTTGCAGACACACTGCTTCCTAGTTGGGTGAGCAAGAAAAAGTCACTCACCTTCTCTGAGATTCCATTTCTACATCTATGAAATGAAAATAATTACACCTCCCTTGTAAGGATGTTTTAAAGAGTAGAGAGGAAAATGCATACATTAAGCAGCAAATAGTAGGTAGCTATTTTAATTATTACATGCAGCATTGCCCACATAGATTTACACCATAGAATTTTTATGAACTTCATTTAATTTTAACATCAGAACTTGCCTTTATTTAAACATTGATAATGTTCGATATTAAGTATCTGTATACTTTAGACAAATTGTTGTTTTTCTTGTACCAGAGTATCAATTTCCCAAGATTATTTTTATCTCATAGGGTCTCATAGACAGCTATAAGTCTAAATAGAGTTTCCAAGAAACATTTAATTTTTTTAAATTTTATTTTATTTTTAAAGTTTATTTATTTATTTTTGAGAGAGAGGGTGAGCTTTGTGAGACTGGAGGAGGGGCAGAGAGAGGCAGAGAGTGAGTCTTAAGAAGGCTCCACATTGTCAGCACAGAGCTCAGTGAATCATGAGATCATGACCTGAGCCGAAAGCTATAGCTGGGTGCTTAACTGACTGAGCCACCTAGGCACCCCTCCAGAAAACATTTAAAATTTAAGAGTTAGAGTCATCGGACATCTTACTTATGGTACCTACAGTGATTTATTGTGGAGCCCTTTAAATATGAACATCTTAGGGGCTCAGTAGGTGTTAGTGAGGGTATATATTCATAGTCCTTTGCCTGGTGATCACCTTAGATATGAATTTTTTTTTAATTTTTTTAATGTTTTATTTATTTTTGATACAGAGAGAGACAGAGCATGAGAGGGGGAGGGGCAGAGAGAAGGAGACACAGGCTCCAGGCTCTGAGCTAGCTGTCAGCACAGAGCCTGACGCGGGGCTCGAACCCACAAACGTGAGATCTGACCTGAGCCGAAGTCGGAGGCTTAACCGACTGAGCCACCCAGGCGCCCCTAGATATGAATTTTTTATACATGGATTCTAGGAGCCTGTACAAGTTAATGCCTATATTGTGAACAATCTGTTGAGAATATGAAGTTCTGGAAGATTTCAACCTTCCTTCCTTTTTGCTTTCAAGAGTTATCAGTTTGTGGCATTGTGCATTATAAACAAAACCTTGTTTGGAGTTAACTCATAGCACTTTAATGTATTAGAGTTACTTACCCAATATTTTAGTTACACATATCAAGATGACATTAGGAATTGAAATCATTTTAAATTTATCACAGTTAAGTCATATTTTCTCCCAAATTAATATTTTTTTGAGTGAGGCAAAGTTAATGCCCATCTTTCCAGGAATATCTTGTATAAAGCCATGTACTAAAATCTATGGTCAAATTGAAAGTTTAGAGAAAGTTATAGTAGATCCATAAAGTCAGGTCAACAGAAAAGTTTTGCTGACCTTTTGTTTTCTTGAGCCTAATTTTGCTACATCCTAGTTTTGTGCAAGCCTGCAGAATGCTGGACAGGATAGCCCCGTGCCTTAGGAAGAAACTTCCTATCCTCTCTGGGGTTAGAGAAGAAAGGGAAGGAGCTGTCTGCAGTATTGGATCCCTCATTCGTCATTTCAGACACAAGGGACAGATATATCTAGGAGACCTGAGATTTGATGGCCAGTAGGGGCTATTACCTACATGTGTTAATCAAAGTAAACTAATTCACCAGTGTAGAGTAACTCTTTTCACAAGTTCCCTCTATTGCTCCCAAATCTATTGTGGTTTAGCATAATAGAAGATTACTGTTCACTCTCTTCAGAGTCCAGTGTGATAGGTTGGAAGAGTAGGGGATGTCTGAGCCCCACAAAGTTACTCAGAGACCTAAGTTCTTTCCATGTTTTAATGCTGCTGTCTTCAACACATGAGCAACAAAAACTATAGTGGAAGGGGAAGAAAGAGCATGGAGGATCACATAAGAGGTTTGATGATGGGTCTGAAAGTGGCAAACAACATTTCTGCCCACATTCCTCAGTCTAGAACTCAGTCACATGGCCCCCACCTAATTTCAAAGAAGAATAGGAAATGTGGTCTTCCCGTGAGCTCAGTAGGAAGAGAAAATGAGTTTGGCAAACATATAGCATTGTCTATGCCACAACATATTTTTAAAAGATACTTGTCTTCCATTGATGCCTTTTACAAACTTGGGAAGTACTGCTATTGACTGGATGTAAGTTTGACAACACAGGGTTTAGGGACATTGACCCCTGTGCAATAAAAAATCCACATATAACGTTTGACTCCAAGACTTAATGACTATACTCTACTATTTACCAGAAGCCTTTCTGATAACATAAACAGTCTCTTAACACGTATTTTGTTTGTTATGTGTATTCTATACTGAATTCTTACAATAAAGTAAGCTAGAAACAAGAAAATGTTATTAAGGAAACCAAAAGGAAGAGAAAATACATTTATAATACTGTACTGTATTTATCAAAAAATTCTGCATGTGAGTGGACCCACGCAGTTCAAATCCACGTGGTTCAAGGGTCAACTGCATTATTAAACAATAATGAATATAAAATAGTAGGTTAAATGCTCAGTGAATCAGAGAGGCTAGTAGGAAAGCATAAATTAAAAAAATTCCAAACTCTATCAAAATAGCCTCATAAATAGATTTCAGTTTAAGTAGCTTTTTTTAAATTGCAAAATATTCTAAAATGTAACACCTGAAAACAAATCTCTCTACTAGTCAAAGGTTATATTGTGAACTTATTCTTTCATGAAAGAGGTCTGAAAGGATGTTAACGATCTAAATGTTCATGCAAACTTTTGTCTTGTTTCTTTGTAAAGGATCTCAGACAGAAATGATGCCACTAACACATATAAGACCAATACCTTGGATAACCGACTAACCAATAGGTACTAGTATCTATGGACTTTGGGAAAGACCCAAGTACAATAGTTTTCTAAGCATTACTTATTTGCTTACAATTCTTCTGTCCTACTTGATATCTTTCTGTAAATTTTTATCCTCTATTTTTTAAACACAAAAATTCTAGAGTAAAAACCTTTATTCCTCCTCATGGTTAAAGAAATAGAAATTCTTTGTTGTCTTGCTTAAAAATCAAGAGAGTCCATTGCTTCAGGTAATCATTCTTATGACATTCATGTTTTTGTTCTAAGTCATCCTGATGACAAGAGTAAGAAATATATGTAAATGCCAACCTTACATTCTTATTGCTAAAGAAAATTCTTAAACTCCACAAATACAAACACTGGGTTTAAATTATACTGAATTTTCTGAAATAAAAAGATTTCCTTTAGAATCAAGTATAAGGCAAAAAGATCACCTTATCAAATTTATTCAAATTCTGATGCTTTCTTTTTCTTCCTCTCAAATAATGTCTAACTTTAAATAGCAATTCTAAATTCACGGACAAATGCAAATGATGCAAGTATTTATTCTTTGTGGTTACTCAAGTTTTGTCTTTTTTCTCCCCAGAAACATGTCCACGTTTCGATCACCAGAAGCAGCAAAGATGTACGTACTGACTGAAGTTACACTTTAGGAATAAAGTGTATTTCTTTATATGTGTTCAAGATAAACCAGGGTATACCCCCCTCAGGCAAAGTTTCACTGTAACAAAATCACACTCCTGTTGCTTATGCAGAGTTTAGGTAGAAAGAAGGAAATTGTCCATGAAGCTTTAAATATTGACTATCTATCTGGATTTTAACACAAACTTGTTTTCCAACCTTTGCTCTAACCAAACACCGAAACTTAAGTTATTCTTTTCTTCTTTTCTTTGTCTCCTTTTTTTGTTTGTCTTTTTTTCTCCAAATTTTTATTTAAATTCCAGTTAGTTAACATGCATGTAATACTAGTTTCAGGTGTAGAATTTAGTGATTCATCACTTACATACAACACCCAGTGCTCATCACAAGTGCCCTCCTAATCCCCATCCCATATTTGTTTATTTTTCCCCCACAGAACTTTATTTTTCCCTGTTGTTATGACCACTAACTCTTTCTTCACCTTCATTTCACTTGTCTTTCAAAACACTCATCATGTTACAGTTCATCTGAGTCATGAAATCATAGGTTTGCTAGCAATCTGTTTAGATAAAGTACATTCTCTTTGGAACGTACTAGTTGTGATTATAAACAGCCAAACTAGGTGGATTTTTGAAAACAGAATTGGTTTTTAAATTTGTGTTTAAAATGAAGGCATTTTCACCTTGGACCACACCTCTCAGTAGTTGAAACAGGCCTGGGTCACTTCCATTTTTTTTTGAAGGTCTATGTATATTAATAAATGCTAAATAGAGATTTAAAGTGGTGTGATTTTTAAATGTTTTCGTAAACACCTAGTGCTTTTAATGGAAAAAATGCAATATATTTCTGTTAGTTCCAATATATACAATATTAAATATATATTATGAACACATGAGAGCACATGAGAATTTATTGGTCTGGATTTCAGACAGACAATGTCATATGGTGAATGACTTCCTTCAGTTCCTTCAGTTCTAATTACTTAGATGAGGGCCTGATGATTCATAATGGGCAAACTAAGGAAAAACTTGTTTTCTGTCCTTCCTTTGTCATTGAAACATTTTGTGGTGGATAGGGAGCAGGTGGGAATATAAGTAGATTGTAAGACCTTTCAAAGGTGAGGCACCATAAAAAAGTTACAAGAATCTGGTTTGTTGTTGTGATTGCACAGGCAACATGGAGGTTCGTTCAGTGCAAACACCCCCAGCCCCCCGGCTCCTGGCTCTGCTACAACTCCTGTAAAGAAAAAGAGGTATGAGGGGCCTGTTGTATCTGCCTCCTGTCAATATTCTGTGGAGGGTTGTCTTTTATTAATTTCTGAACCGAATCATCTACCAAGATCCCCAGGTAGCATCCAGAAGTTCTCTCTCCTCATTGTTTCTTCCTCCCTTTTGATCCAGTGCCTACTGGATTCTGATGTCCTCAAACTTTGTTCCTTTCCCCCCTAATTTCCTTTTCAAATATGCAGTCTTTCCTTCAGAACCCTTCGGGTCTTGGATATCTAGGTCATATTTTCAATGTCAGAGCTCAGCAAAGGTTAGGTACTTCGGGTAGCACTTTCAGTAGAGTCCTGCTACGGGGACACCTTACCCTGACATTTAGGCTGCCGTGTGGCCAGTTGTTGCCATACTCATGCAATCAGCCTGCATCTTTGCTGACCCCTCTGCTCTACAGGTTGGGTTGACCCTATTTCCAAGGAGAGTCAAAGGCCCTATCTCGAGACATCAATCTGTGTTTGTGTGATTATTGCTTCCTTCTATGACATCCTCGGCCTGACCTCCCACCTTCTGCCTGTGCTGACTTTAATTTATTTAGGTAGACCTGTGGTGGCAGAATATTCTTCAGGAGACAGAGCATGACAGTAGAAGTAACTTTTGCTTGTTGAAGAGAACACAGCGCTAGTGAATCATGATCAAATGAAAAACAAGCTTTCATGAACTTCAGTGCTTCCAAAGTGTTTTTATTTTCTTTGCCTGTACCACGACCATGCCTAGTATAGGGTAGGTGCTCAATGTTTGTTGATGGATCAGCTAATTGCCCAAAATGCTACTGTAGTCAGAATTTTGGTCATGTTTGCAGAGTCCCAGAAAATGTGATCACTTTCCTCTTGGACCCAAATTTCACATTTCCTACCCACTGCAAGAATCTTTTCTCTGACCAGTTAGACATAATGCAGGATCATTGAAGCCAAAAATAAGACTGACTTTTGTGATATACATTTGACTGCTCTTGGGAGTAGCATTGACTACTTAGATTGCGCTGAAATCTGCTTTGATTTATGCCCATCTAGTCTTAGTTCAGTCCTGTAGTGCCTCAGAGAGTAGATCTCCTTCAAGAATTTAAAGCCAGCTCTTCTGCCCTCCTTATCCCAGACTCTCCTTCTCTGGGCCTTCCTCTGACATGTCATTGCCATCGGAACATCTTCATTTTTGCTCCATATCTAACTCTTCTTGACAGACCCCTTCGCTATCTCTATCAGTTAAAATTACATCCTGGTAATGTGAAGACACCTTTCTAATTGGATATATATGTGTTTGTATATATGCATATATGTACATATATATTTATATACATATATATAATTGAGGTTAATATTACTGTGGCAATCACTTATATTTTCAGTATTCTTAGTTTCAGAGTTTCTTTTATCATGTAGCTTTTTAAAAACCATAGAGTATAGCATAAGATTGTTTCTTATTATAAAGTATCTCAGATACGCAGAAAAATAAGGAGAAAAAGAAGTATGTTGGTGATAAACACCGATGAATCCACTAGCTAGATTTAGCAAATATTATCATTTTCCAGATTCTTTTCATGTTTCTTTTTAAAGAAATGTCCATGTTTTTGTGTCAGGAAAACAGGGAAAAAAGCTTACTTGGAGAGTAGAGAGCCTAGATTGTAGGATAGTTACTTCCTATTGAGTTGATGAAATAGTTTTCACTTTCTTTCGAAGGCTTGTAGAAATGTCACCTCAATGCTTTTTAACTGTCAAATTATTTTCAGCTTTTCCTGGTAGACACGTGGGTGGGATCAAGTCTTTCAATTACCATGTTTATAACCAATGTCATTTCCTAACAGACAGTCCTGGTTTCCGCCACCTCCTCCCGGTTACAGCACCACTCCAAGCACGGGAACAGGTGGAAGGTAAGGGAAAGGTGCCAGATGTAATTGCTGGGTAACTTGATGGAAGAATGTGCTGGAATTTGACAACATATAATTGCAGAAGCTTCAGAATAAATTGGAGGCTATCTTGTGAACTCTGAGTGCTGAACAAGACGGTGTCCAGCGGGAGTGAGGTCAGGGTACCAGTGCTCTGGTAGGGAATCTGACAAGGTGCAAGGAGTAAGTAGCTGTATTCATTCGCTACGGGCTGCCGTAACAAAGTCTTACAGGCTGGGCGGCTTCACGAAAAATGTTTCTCACAGTTCCAGAGGTTAGAAGTCCAAACCGAGGTGTCAGCAAAGTTGGTTCCCACTGAGAGCTGAAAGGGAGAATCTGTGCCACACTCTCTCCTGCTTTCTGGCAGTCTATAGCCACCGTTTGGCATTTCCGAGTCCGTATAAGCATCATCCAGATTTCTCCCTCCGTCTTTACATGATGTTCTCTCTGAGTGCATGTCTGTGTCCACATTTCCCCTTCTTAAGGGAACACCAGTCATATAGGATACGTGGCCCTTCCTACTCCAGTATGACCTCATCCTAACCTAACTAAATACATCTGCAAAGACCCTATTTCCAAATATGGTCACATCTGAGGCACTGTGGGTTAGGGCTTCAACATATGAATTTTTGGGGCACATAATTCAACCCATACAAGTGGCAGAGAAGAGAATGGAGTCCAGCACCAGGTGGGGCTCCACTGTGGGCTCCCAGTGTACCACTGCCTTCAGGCTGTGATGAATCCCTATGACTGGGTAAGGATATGAGTAGCAAGTTCTTCGTAAACTTCAAGGGATAAATGGGTTGTTTACACTTTTATTTTTTTGTTGAGAGCAATACTTATAACTAAAATTATAGACCATTTGGAGGGCACTTGTTCTACAAAATCCATGCTTGGAATGTCAACAATCATTTATTAAGTGATCATTGTACGCCTGCCAGATACTGTTCTAGGATCTTGGGATATATCAGTGCACAAAACATGGAGCCTGCCATGACCTTCAAAGAAGCAGACATATGTGTAGAACTACAATCTATGCCATCTCTACCATACAAAGAAAAATAAGTCTCTGCTTTGCTGTTGCTTTAGGGTATCCAAAATTGGTTTTATGTCATCAGCCCTAGAATAGCTCCTCCAAACATTTCCATGTTCCAATGGGTCTTACTTTTCCCACTCAACAATGGAGACAAGAATTATTAAACAATGTGCTTGTTTAGTATTAGATTGTTTTATCTCCCAAAATTTTCATCTGCTGTGCAGGCTTTTAATGTCTCTTATTTCCAAATAATAGAAATATTTGGAAGTAAATGTCCTTTATTATAATTTAGGTTGGCTCTAGAAGGATGTAAATAAATTTATTTGATAGACACAAAGAGCTCAAGTTGCTTTTTGCACACTTGTTGCATCTTTATATGTCTATATATATGTTATATATTATTTATATATAAATAATTACTAAACATGTTGAACAGTCACAACTTAGAATTACATCTACCTTATCTGTTAAAATATTTTCTTTTAAACATCCTCATCGATAGGTAACTTCCAATTATATGAGTTGCCAACTATGGATATGTTTCTAATTTATAACCTTCTTTCCCCTCAGGCAATTAGCCCTCTCTCTCTATGAGTGACACCTTTCATGGAGCAACTGAAATGGGGAAAATATTAACTAGGAGTTTTGGTAGTTACTATTATTTCCTGAATATTTTCAGATCCATCCAATTTTGTCTTAATTGATAATAACTGGTACTTAGAAATATTTATTAATTATTTCCAAAAACATATGTTCATCTTCTATGTATTATTCCAATATTAATGCAAATTATTATTACAATTAGTAACTGGTTATATAACTGTGTAAAAATATAGACAGCCCGTTGGGCTTCTGGATCTCTGTTTGCACAGAACTGGTAGTGCTTGGCTATATGCCCTTGCAATTTATGCATTGCTGGATGTAATTTACATGGGAGATAAAATGAGTCACAATGCTCCTATTTCTGGTTTCTGGATCAGGGCCATTGCACCAGAACTAAGGGAAAGAGATTATTGGACTAGGTTGATCAATTTAGATATCCATTCCATTTTTAGAGGCACAGATTATTAAAATAATGGCTAAACTGAAAGATTTCTCTTTGAGGACCATAGCTAATGTCATGCCAAGCTTTCAGGGGAAGGAGGGAATAATAAAAATATAGCAATGCCTTTGATTTCTAAAATGCTTTTCTTTGAAAGAGCTCAGAGTAAAGCTTCTGTTTCTCACCTTTAATGTCAATGCATTCCTAGGGCTGAAAAAGAGCCTTTTTAGTGAAAGCTGAAAAATAGAAGCAATTATTAAATGATAAAAGGAAGCAAAGGCTTCAAAAAGAGATCTTTGTCCCCAGAAGAACACAAAGAAAATGAAAATAGGTCAAAAATATAAAAATGGGGGACTATGGTTCTTAATACTAGCTAATAGCTCAGCGCTAACCTTATTTCCCTCATTCCTCACTTATACACTGGTCTCCTCCTCTCTTCCCTCTCTCGTGTCTTCTGTAACAGAATTCCCCTTTAAAACTAACACTCTCACTCTCTTTTCTGATCTTCATTTTGTGAACGTTCATTTTCCCCATCACCTAATCTCTCCCAGAGATCTAATTTTCTCTCACACACCCTTGTCTTCGCAGCACATTTGAAAAGACCTCCAGACTTCCTAGCCATTGTGGGAGTGAGTCCTTTTCTTCAACCTTTCCCCCCCTTACCTCTCTGTGGCCTTTGCACCATGGATCATCCCATCCTCCAGTTGTTCCTTTCTTGACTTATAGAATATGGAAAAATCAAACTTAGTTGTGTATGGATTGAAAACTTGTGTTGGGATTGTGTTTGGATTGAAATCTGTTACAGGTATGATGTAAGCTGCCTTAAAAATGGTCTCAAGCTTTTGTTATCAGCAGAAGAACCCATGATATCACACCTTTATCTATATTTATGTGTGTATGTCCATCTATAGCTAAAACTATATAGACTATATAGAGATACGTCTCTGTTTCTGTATCTCCACCCATAACTATAGCAGTGTGTAATTCTGTATCAATTAGCATAAGACTGGTGAATTCAATTAGAGAGTAAATGAGAGAATTTAATTTTCTGAGGTAACCATATATTATAGCAAACTGAGAGGAAAAAAGCAATTTTCTCAAACAGGTATCATTTTATGTATGATATGCATTAGTTTTATGATGAGAGGTTAAGATCTGGGTGATCAAACAGAATTTGGGAGTTAAGAGTTAAATATCTTTGAAAGCCTCTTGCCTTTAAAAAAAACAAGATTAAAGAGAGAAGCTGTAATTCATGATAACAAGACATAGCATGGAAAGTTTAGAACTTAAGTAAAAACTTTTCTAGCTGGTTTCTAAGGCAGTTCCTTGGTCATTGGGATGGAAATATTCTCCGACCTCCTCTACCTTCTCTTGTGAGAAGAGAAACAACCAGAGTATCATTCTGAATGACCAATCTGTGTCAACAAGATTATTTCTTTTGAAATCTTATCAAATGCCCCCAGAACCTATCATTTCTTTTCATTTTAATTAAGACTGAATGCAGATTTTAGCTTTTATAATTGCTCTTCCTGTTACTGTCATCTGTCTCTCTTCCTACCTCTGTGATCAAATCCTGCTTCACCAGTTTTCTTCTTTTTCCATGTTCAAACTGCTTTCATCTTAAAGTATAGCTTCTTAAAAATTAATAGGCTAATTATACAAATTCATTCAACTGGCACCTGATCTCTCCATCACAACCAGTTTTCAGAAAACTTGATGATACTTGCCATCTTTATTTTCTTGTTCCCACCACCATTATTTTATAGAAACAAGCTCTCCTCAAGGTCTCTAATGACCTTTTGATAAATTCTTGCTGACATATCAGCCTCTATGACTACTTGACCTTTCAAAAGGTATCACTGGCTGGTTTTTTTTCCCCCTTTAGAAAATCTCTAATATCTTTTGAGAAACTCCTCCTCCCTTCTCCCCTCCCTGACTCCAAATATACTCCTGGGTTTCATTTCTCTAGCCATTCTTTTTCAGTCTCCTTTGCTACCTCATCATTCTTTACCAATCCTTGATTGTTGATGCTCCCAAAACCTCAGTACTTCCTCTCCTCTCTTTCCACAGGTCACCCAGTCCCAGAGCTTCAATGGCCATGTGTGTGCTCTTAACTTCTTCATTTATATCCTCTTCACATCTCTTCTCTGAGTTACTTTGGATAGCCAGCTGCCTGCTCAACACCTTCGTTTAAAATTTTTGAAAGGAAAAAATAAATAAATAAATTTTTTGAAAGGGTTGCAAACCTAACATGTTCAAAAGGAAATTCATAATTTTTCATACTAACCTGGTGCTCTATCTCAATTAATAATTCTATCCTTCAGTCATTGACAGTCTTTAAAACTTGAACATATTTTTTACACTTTTCTTTCATTAATCATCAATATCTAATCCATCTAGTATCTCTTATCAATTTATCTTCAGAATGACTCTTGAATCCATATACCTCCTTCACTTCTTTCGTCATATCTCTCTTGGACTCCAATAGTAGCTACACAGGTATTCTCCCTTCATCCATCCTGATACCCACTGCCCTGATCTCTTCTCTGCACAGCTGCCCACAGTGATATTAATAAAAGGTAATTGGAACATGTCACCCTCCTAAATAAAAATATGACTTTTCATTGTTCTTAGAAAAAAGACTCAAATCCTTAGTACTGACTACCTGCTCTTTCCTGGCTTCTACCCCCTCATAACTCCACCTTGCTCTTGTTCTGGTCATGTAGTTGGTTTTAAATATACCATACTCCCACCTTCTATAGACCCTTAGCATATAAGGTCCTGTCTGCTGAGAATCCTATCTTCTCTGTCAGTTGGGGCCCTTATGTTCCTGTGGCCATATTTTGATCTAGTTTCTCTTCAGAATATCACTTCTGACTCATGTCTGTTCTGTTCTGTCTGCTTCACACTAACTCAGGTATAGGAGACAGCAACTTCCTCCCTTGATTTGTCCAAATACCACTTGTATAAGATTTTAATAAAGATGTGGGATGATGGAGTGTTAGCAGTACCTTGTAGAAGCCCAGACCAAACCAGGTCAAATGTGATTTTAGAAATTCCTGTTTGTTAGTTCTTTGGCCACACCTGTTATTGGTTATTTTTTCTTGGCTGACATTCCTCTGCAGGCCTGACCCAGTTGCTTTTTTGCTCAGTAGCCTCTGATGCCTTCTTTCTTCCATCTCTCTTCTTCTCTCCCCCACCCCACATTCTCCCCTCTTCCCTCCACCCCTCAATATTCTATTAATTATTTGTGTGGGTGGTTTAGTTCTCTCTTTGCTTTGCCAGGCTCTCCTCAGAGAATCTCATCCCCATAACCAAACATAATGGTATAGTCACTATTTGAGAGGCACTTTATCCTACCTTTTCTAACATTAAATCATTTTGTGTCACAATAATGTAAACATTCAGTCATCTACACTTAAATCATCAAAACTGTCACTGACCTCTCTATCTTCTGTATTTCTCTTATTCAGTAGTCATCATAGTGAGTTTGAGGGATTTGGATGCTGATCAAGAAAAAAGATATGACCACTGGGGGGCAGTTGTACACTCTGAGCCTTATTTGGATGATGCTTTGATAGGTTTGCCTGGGGAGCAAGTCAGTCCCAGAATAAGACTTTCCAAAAACAACTACACAGGAACTGCCACCCAGAAGGGAAGGAGGGCAAGGGAACTCTGAAAGAAAGGGAGATTCATAGAGGGGCTTTCCTGTCTAGGTGATGCCACTCAGCAGCATGGCAGCAGAGGTTTGGGGTCTCTTACGGCTCCCAGAGTTGGATAATATGGATATACAAGAAATCACAACACAAGATCAGCTATGGTGTCATAGAAAAAGCATCAACATTCTCTGGGAGAGAGCTCTGATGTGGTGGGGAGCGCTTCTAGAAGGGGGTTCAGGGAAAAGGTCCTGAAAGAGGTGTGGCATTTGGGGGAATGAGGAATTACATAATACCAAGTTTTCAAGCCCAGGGTGATTTTAAGTGTAGTGATGCCACCGATCAGTATAGGAAGAGACAGAAGCAGAATGGGGTACACAATTGGACTGAAGAGGCTGTGCATTAATTTGAGCAGGTAGAGTCTGGGATCTGAAAGGATATATTTGTGGAGGTCATTACAAACAGTGGGAATGAGGGAGGTGCTCAGGTAAGAGGTCGGTGCCAGAGATCCAGGTTTGGGAATGATCCCAGAGATTTTAAATATGGTATCTTCAGAGTTAAGTTATCTATGGAGAAAATACTAAATTTGAAGGCAATGAAAGTTGAACCTTGATGTTTGTCTGCACATCAGGTGGTGAGGGAGGAACCATAAAATGAGACTGTAACTAGTGCAAGTTCATGGTAAAGGTGAAGTGTAATATGAGGTACATCGTGGGGAGGCAGAGTGAGTGGATGCATTCTACATCCAAAGTCAGCCATCCTGCAAAGTCTGGTATGAATCTTACTTTCACCACACACCCTTCTCAGCCCATGATGTTATTTTTGTCATCTGAACTCAGAAAGCTTATTGTCTAAAATTATCACTTGGTAATTAATTGTTCATTACCTTAGAACATTACTTATTTTCATGGTGTACTCAACTAGGTGGCATCATCTTATAACTTTTTGAATCATCCATATGGCTTCATCCATAGTAACTTATCAATAAGTACATATTGACAAATGTATTGTAATGATTCTTAGTAACTACAAAATGTGGAATTCCCTCAACCCATTTTCATATTCATCTTTTTGTAGTTAGGTTGTATTCTATTTGCTTAAGTTATGATAACTGTTTATATACATATTATATATGTATCATATTGTATATATAATCTCCCATCACTCCCCCTGTCTGCATCTGTGTTTCTGTGTCTGTGTCTGTCCCTGTCTTTTCAAAACAATTGTTGCGTGGGGGTATAGCTCAGTGGTAGGGCATTTGACTGCAAAACAATTGTTGAGCTCTGACTAAATGTGAGGAACTCACTTTGCTGAAAGCCGGGAATACAGAGATATGTAAGACCTAGTCCCAATTTCAAGAAACTCAAAGTCTTTGAGGGAGTCAGTTTGAGCCAGAAGTACTAAACATGAAGACTGGCCCCTGTTAGGAATGAGTCCTTGAGGGTATGATAAACACAGAAGTTACAATAGCCACAAAACATGTGGTGGCATGGAGTGGGAGGCAGTAGAAGATGTGTTTGAGGTATAGTAGAATCAAAAAAGATGCTTAAGGTAAACCTTAAAGAATAAGCAAGAGAAAGTCAGGTACAGAGATGAGGTAGGGATAGAGCCATTCCAAGAAGAAAGGAGAGGAGAAGCAAATGTTCTAATGCCAGAGAGCATGGTGTGTGTATGTGTGTGTGTGTAGAACTATGGGACTTCCTTCCAAGAAGCATTCTCTGCATTCATCCTTAATCAGTTATGTTTAGTGGTAGCAGGAAATCTAGTAATTGCAAATTTAATGTCATTTGGAAAAATGTCTAGATAAACCATTTTATGGATATACATTTATAATTTGTGATAAGCTTAGGTACCTTTTCAGAATATCATGTTTCTTTTTTGCATGAATGCTTCACTGTTATGTAGTTTGACCTCTGGTTGTGCTTGAGATTGTGATATATATCATAGAAAGTGCAAATGTCATCAATATGGATAATTATTAGGTAAGAGCCAGTAAACTCTGCCTTTCCAACTTCTTGCATTTTATATGTATCAGAAAGCAATTTGTTAACAATGACTAGTGTATGCCTTCAGTTTTCAAGTTCTTAAACTTTTCCTCATTTTTGAGTCCTTCACAAGAGCGATAGGTAATGTTTGTCATACTTGAGCCAGGGCATGGATAATAAGCTCCACTCATGGGAAATATTCAGTCACATCACCATAAAATATGGACACAACATGTCTAGGAAGTTGATGTTGAGTTACTTCCAATTTCAGAACCAACCATTAAATGTTTGTATTCTGTTTATGATACATTCAAGTGTTTCTAACTATGTCTTTATGTGACTTAGAGAGTAAGTGGTTAAATGGCATGTGGAGCTCACTTAAGAAACTTAGTGAAGATGAATTAAGGTAGTTTCTTAACAGGCAATAAGAATGCTTGTGATGTTACTCATTATGGTAATTTAAGATCACCGATGAAGCCGCCACCACCACCACCACCATTACCAAAATATTGATCTGGTTTTTTTCCGGAATCATTTTGGAAGACAGAGAAGATACATAGCTTCTGATAAGTGGAAACACACTTAAGAAATTTCCCTAGGAAATTATCATATAGTTAAATGGTAATACTTTTATAATTTCTCATCTGTATTTGTTTCAACCTCTTCTTCAGTGGTTTTCACTGTCACTCAGCTGATTGGTAGAGTTGAAGGAGGAAAGAAAATCCTGATTGAGATGTGAGTTGCCATGGCAACCCTGCGCTACAGTTAAATTTTTCTGTCTGTTACTATAAATGGTAAAATGTAACCCTTCTAATTATACTGCTACATTTTTAACTCTATTGGTACCAGACCCTTTGCAAAGTTTGTTGTCATGGTAAATTAATTCTATATATTTCATTTGTATCTCAACAAAAGTTTTTATATTAACTAGGATCTGCTTTGTAAAAATTAAGATTCTAAGCCTCTTAGTAAAATGTCAAAATACAGTGATTGTAAAATCTTATCTGAATGCCTAGAAATAGCCCTTCTGGGAATTAAAATGTTAACCTGAATCAAGGTTTATTATTTTTGAAACATGTTGTTTGAATAGAATGAAGAGGAAGCTAATTCAAAATGTGTCAATGGAGGGCTTAACCATTATTTAGCAGAGAGTTGCTTTTCTCAGTCCTATGAGGTCAGCATAGATGGGCTCTGCTCTCCTAACGCTAGTTTTAAGTAACTCATACATTCAACCAACAAAGACATCCCTGCTTCCCCGCATCCGGATGCTACCACCCCTGCTCCCTTGGAGTTCCCTCTATTGCTGCTGCGGGAGCTCCTTGAACTATGATGAGGCGGGGAATCCTCAGGCTCAGAAGCAGGGGCCGAGGAAAAAGCCATGAGAATCAGGAGACGGAGGGGCAAGCGCCCTGTGGAAACCATCACCCTCCAGGTTACAGCTCCTCTGTCCCAGCCATGGAAAAAGTTTGATTTTTTTAAAAAATGATTTCACCCTGTAGTAGTGTTCTCTGAAGGTCTATCAACTAGAGATTGTAAATCTCACCTCAACTAAAAGCATGAACATTCTGAGAGATTAAAGGGGCTCTCTTTGCTGATTCAAATCTTAGTGTCAATTACATAAATCATTTTTTTCCCCTGCTAAAACTGGGCAGATTTGGGACATGCTGAGGGATGGTGGCTTGAATTTCATGAATAGGGGATGGCTTTGGAGGAAGAAGACTGGGAGGCAGAGAGTCGGAGGTGTGGGATAGTGTGAGTGACAGGAGCATACTGTGACCCAGAGACTAGGCTACTGAGAACGTAGGGGGAGGGTAATGGGAAAAGTGGGCAAGGGGTGTGTGCAAGAGCCCACATTTTACTTAAGTGATACACACTTGGGAGCACTTCTCTGTCTTCTGATCTTTCTTCTTCCTCTGTCAGAAATAGACAGAATATTAGACACGTGGAATCACACAGTATGTATAGCCTTTGGAATAAGGCTCTTTCTCTTAGCACATGGGATTCATCCATGCTGTTACGTGTATCAATAACTTATCTTTTTCATTGTTGAGTAGTATTCCATTACAGTTCATTTATCCATTCACCTGGTGAAGGAAGTTTGGGTTGTTTTCATAGGCTTTAAGTGTCAGATACAGATTTTTGTATGTGCCTTTTTCTTGGTGTGTGAGATTGCTAGGTTATATGGTAAACATTTGTTTAATTTTGTAAGAAATTTCTGAGCAGTTTTTAAAGTGGCTATTTTATTTTGTACCCCACCAGCAATGCATGAGAGTTCAAGTCTTTCACTTCCTTAACATCACTTAGTATTGTCAGCTTTTAAAATAATTATTTTGGCCATTCTGATATGTGTGGAGTGTATCTCATCCTGGTTTTAAGTTGCATTTCTCTAAAGACTAGTGATGTCAAGTGTCTTCTCATTTGCTTATTTGCCATCTGTGTATCTTCTCTGGTTAAATATCTGTTCAAATCATTGGCCTTTTTTTTCGATGAGTGGTTTGTTTCCTTACTGTATATTTGTGAGTTTTAAAAAATTATGTACCACTTATAAGCCCTATGTCTGATATCTGATTTCCATATATATTTCTCCCAATCTGGCTTGTATTTTCTTTGTCTTAACAAGTATTTTGCAGAGCAAAAGTTTTATTTAATGAAATCCAGTTTACCAAGTTATTGTGTTTTTAGTGAATTGTGCTGTTGGTGTCATATCCGAGAACCCCCTGCCTAGCCCGTAGTCACAAAGATTTTTCTTCTAAGAGTTTTATACTTGTATGTTTTACATATAGGTCTACGATTCATTTTGAGAAGACATTTTTTTGAAAGAGAGAGAGTGTGTGGGCATGTGCGAGCAGGGAAATGACAGAAGGAGAGGGAGAGAGAGCATCTTAAGCACGCTCCATGCTCAGCACTGAGCCCAACATGGGGCTTGATCTCAGCCCTGTGAGATCATGACCTGAGACAAAGTCAACAGTTAGATGCTTAAATGACTGAGCCACCCAGGCGCCCTTTGAGTAACTCTTCTTCAATGTTAAAAATTTTTACAACTTCACCTGATAATAATTGGACTATTCTTACTATGTTTTTGAGAAAATATCTAAAGACCAAAAGTTGCTATGAATTTAGCAATACTTAAGATTTTGTGTCTGTTTGTGTCTATCAACTAGATAAAGTTTATATATTTTCTTATAGAGCTGATTAAATTATGTCAATTTAAATTGAATTAACCACAACTGTATCTACATACATTTGGAAAGTGTAGTATATGAGTGTGCAAGGTGCTTAGCCTATAACAAGTGTTGGGGGCTCTGTGGAATTGAGGAGGCCTTCCCACAGTCATGTCGTGGTTTGCCAGCCACAGATCTAGACTGATCGTTTCCTTTTAGAGATAAAGAAGCAGAGGTTCAGAGAATCAGCCCTCTTTCTAGGGTCCAACTGCATTAGTGGCAAAGCTAACCTAAAACCTAGGTCTCTGGAATTTAAATAAGGTGCATGCTCTATTGCTGTGTTATGGTTCTTGAAATGGCTCCTGGCCACTAGGAAGAGAGACTTCATTAGAGTAATCAATCTTTTGAACATGGGCCTTACATTCTGTAAGCTCTTTGAGAGCAGGGACCACACCTTTTCTAGCTTTGGATTACCCATTTTTTGCTCACACATTGCTATGTGTCCTAATATAACTGGGGCATTTGTGGAATAAGTGCTTATTGAGCTAATGACTCCTTCCTTAGGCAAGGAAGTAATGCATGACAACATACTGTTGTAAGATTTTCACTAGAAATACCTGGAAGAGTATTGGTTTGATACAGTATGATCTGGAGAAAAACACATGAGATTCAACGTCAGGAAAACTAAGCTGAAACCCTGTCTGACTGAGCTACTTACCAGCACCAGGACGCAGGGCAAATTGAAAAAAAAACCCCAACCATACTCTACGGGATAGATGTATGGATGGAATAAAATAATGCTTGTGAGAGCTTGACCAAGATAGCATGGTACTGAAACTAAAAAAATAGAAGTTCTATCTCCTTTGTCACTGTTGTAATAAAAATTCAGTGTGTGAGAAAGAAAGGCTAAGCATGATGGAAAGTGAAAACAAAACTCACAGATAAATGTTAGGGTCGATTATTCTTGTTTCAGTCTAGCCATGTGCTGTAGTAATGAAATGCTCTTCACAAAGGCAGTCAGACAGAAGTCCCAGAGCCAGGCATGTTGTGCAAAAAAGGCATCATGAAAAGAAGTGATCTTTGTAGCAGCACAAGAAAATGAAGTAATAAAAACTTTTTCGTGTGCCATTTCTATTAGCTCTGGCCTTTGGGCTCGTATCTGCAAGTTTTTCCATTTCTTGTGAAAGCTATCTTTTTTATTCCCAGAAGTTATTTTTTACAGTCAGTCACTCATGTGGTGGCCTGGATCCTTCAAAGGTCCTGTGGGCTTGAAGGAAAGACAGGGGGTAGAGCCAGGGGTCAACTTATCCAAGCTTAAATATTGCATCTCACAGTGGTACTCAAAGAGGATCATTCCACATGCATGTCTCTTGTTTCCTTCTCTTCAAAACATTCTGGGCCACAGCTTCCTGCCTCACTCTTGCATTTTAATCCCCCGGCTTGGCATCGCACCAAGCTCCTGGCATGGCATGAATGACTTCTCTCATTGCCCCTAAGGGCTTGGGTTTTGTCATCTGTGGCTGTCATTGCAGAGATGCAAATAAAAGCTTCTTTGAGGTGAATCGAAGTCAATGTAGCATTGCCTAGCCCCAGCCCAGCGGTACTCTGAATGCAGCACCCTCAGAAATAAGTGTGCTCCTCTGCTTTTCTTGGCCTTCTCAACAGCATACCCACCTTTTCTTTCATGGGTTGTCCCCAAACCATATCTGCACTGTGTTACTTCTCTACCCATACCTGCTTCCCAGATATACCCAGTCAATATCACCTGCCGCTTTGAGAGCTTAGCCATTCTACCATGGAAGAACTTTAGCTTTTCATCAATGGGATTCTGGCATAAGCAGTTTGGTACCATTTTATCTCTCCTTTTTGTAATCCTTCCATCTTGTTACCTCTCTTCTCCTTCCTGTGATATCCAGTGTCCTGTGCAGACTTAGTATTTCCCAGGACTGACCACCTTCTTACCACTTTCATCTATCCCTGGAAGAAAAGCATATAATCACTAATTCACCCAGATACACTAAAGACACATTATCGCTTGTGATATTTCATTATCCCCAACATAGGTATATTTTTTGAGAAGAGAAGGTTATGGAATTTCAAATAAAATAATATCTAATTGTAAAATCTAACACTAAACCAGAATGGGGAGACATTTTTTAGGTAAATTTTTTGTCAGGTTTTAAACCTGAATGGGTTTTAAAAGTTTCAAGCCCCTCTTCAGTTTTCATTTCCTTCCTCAACATATAGAAATGCAGACAATCACTCCCTGTTTCAACACGTCTTTATTGGGCATCCAAATCATACACAATCCTAGTACTTAGGATATAATTATCCTTCTAAGAGCTTTCAGCCCAGTGTGGAGACAGAAAATTATGTGTAACCCAGAACAGTGTGGTATGGGCCATGAAGAGGGTGTGTTGTGGGGAGACATAAGGATGTATCCAGCACAGCTTTGGGCACCACAAAGGACCATAATGACCAAGCTAAGTCTGAAGGGCAAGGAGGAAGTACTCAGTGTAAAGGGAGAAGCAATAAGCTAGAGAAACAGGATATGGTGATGGGGTGGTAAGGAGTGCGAGGGTTTGGGCACAGCTACAGTGTTGGGTTCATGTGGGGTAACAAAAACCTCAGCCCTAGGCATACAGTGAGCACTTACAGTGAGCCAGGCAGTGCTCAAATACTTTGCAGGCCCTTCTCCTGGGTTCAATGCCACCATCAACACAAGGGGCAGGAGACCCACCATGCTCCATGCTCTGCTGCTCCACTGCCCATCACCCAGACAATCACTGCCGCACTGCTGAGAAAGATTTAGGACGGACTGCATCACCTCCTCCATCCCTATGGGCATGGATCCCCGTGAGAAGCCCAGTCTGATCATTTCTTGTCACCTAGAGTAAGCCCCACAGAGCTCTGTCCATCGCTGAACCTGACCCAACCTAACAGCAGCCCAACCACTCAAACCTTCCACAGTAGCTCTCTGGATGTTTCATCCATTACCATCAAAACCAGCTGCTCTGCAGTCTTGTCTCTGAATAGCACTCACCTGTTTGTTGGGCTCTCCCAGAGGACTCTGCCTCCATGGGGTCCAGAGGAAGAGGAGAGGTCCTGTTTGCTCTTCATTGCTACTTCCTACCAATGTTAGCTTTCTCCTCCCTAGAGCTCCACCATCTTCCTTGAAATTGTGGCATCATGAGCTTCTCTTCATCACTGCAGTCAATTGAAGGTCTCACAGTCACTTACCCCCACTCTTTCAAGATTCTGGATCCAGGCTCATTGTCTCTATCACATGTGCCTCCTGACATAATGCTTGGTTATTTCCAAACCTATGTGGAGGATCCTTCCCGACCCTGGCCTCTCATTTTCTTGATCTCCTTTCCAATGGTCTTGTCCTTTGCCCTACCTCAGCTACTCATACATCTTGCCTTTGTAAGTAACCGTATATATTTCAAAGTTTCCCCATTCTGCCTCCACTTTCTATCTACTCCATTCAGCCCATTCTCTTTAGTCCTCTGATTCTAGAAATTTCTCAACCTCAGCCCCACCAACCACCAATTCACTGATTTTTCACATCGCATCTTCCCTCATAACCTCTATTTCCTCTGTGTCTACCTCAGATCTCACAGTCCTTCCTTATAATCACTTCCTCACCTCCCCCTTTACCTCCTTTGCCCTCAGTATCTTTGTTGCACTCACTTGGCTGAATTATAAGCTTAGTTAAATCCAACTCTCTGTTTCATCTGTTTCTGTCCCCTAAGCAGCTAAATGTGTCAAGAGAAAACAATGGCAGCTACCACAAACCTCCATTGAGCGACTGGTGCTCCCCAGGGATCCCTAGGATATCATGGGGAAGATTATGGAGCCAGACTTCCTGGTTCAGATTCCTCCCTCTGCCACCTACCAGCTGTATCATCAAGGATATTTATCTTCACTTTCTGATACTCAGTATTCTCATCTGTAGGGTAGGGAGAAGAATGATACTTATCTCTGGAATCACAGTGAGAATTAAATGAGAGAGCTCTCTTTGTTTCCATGAGCAACCAATCATCTCACTTGTGTCTCAGGTCCCCTCACTTCTAAAGTGTCATTGTTTTCTTTTTTTTTTTTAATAGTTTATTGTCAAATTGGTTTCCATACAACACCCAGTGCTCTTCCCCACAAGTGCCCTCCTCCATCACCACCACCTCTTTTCCCCCTCTTCCTTCCCCTTCAATCCTTGGTTTATTTTCAGTATCCAATAGTTTCTCAGGTTTTGTGGCCCTCTCTCTCCCCAACTCTCTTTCCCCCTTCCCCTTCCCATGGTCCTCCATTAGGTTTCTCCTGTTCTCCTGTTAGACCTATGAGTGCAAACATATGGTATCTGTCCTTCTCCGCCTGACTTATTTCGTTTAGCATGACACCCTCGAGGTCCATCCACCTTGCTACAAATGGCCATACCGTTTCCCTCACTTCTAAAGTCTCATTGTTTTCTGCTAACTCTCCTGCACCATCAAATTTTGCCCCTTCACCGGGTCATTCTCACCACTATGTGTGCACACTCTAATAACCTTCCTTGACCTATCAACCTTAAGGAAGCCACCTATTTCTCTGCTAAACACCTCTATCTCCTGTTTTCTCTTAAACCCACTCCTATAACGTTTTTTTCATTACTAATCCATCAAAACGGCTCTTATAAGCATTACCAATGAACACAATCTAGCCAAAACCATTGAAACTTCCCAATCCTTGTTTTATTTGATACCATTGCATTTGGTATGGCCAGTTCCTCCTGCTTGAGACTTCCCTCACTTGACTTCTGGGGCACTACACCTTCATATTTCTCTTCTTTTCTCCTTGGCCACTTCTCCTTGGACTCTTTTCCTGTTTCCTTCTCATACCCTTGACATCTAAATATTGCAGGGCTGGACCCTTAACCCTCTTTGTATCTCTATTTGTACTGAGTCGCTTGGTGATCTCATCCAGTTTCAAGTGTCAAATGTCATCTTTAAGCTGATGATGCCCATATTTATATGCTTTTCCTTCAAAATACTCGTGGCTTGTTTTATCATTTAATTTAGGTCTTAGCTCAAATTTCACCTCACAGAGAGGCCTTCTCACTTTATATTCAATAGTGTTCTTGCACCATCACTCTATATATTCTCTTACCTCTGTTTCATTTTCTTCATCTGTCATATATTTATTTGTGCATTGAAAGCCTTTTGAGAACAGAGCAATCATCTACTTTGTAGAGTGCCTTGTACATGGAAAGCTACCATAAATATTTATTAAATACAAGCATGATCTCATTCATTTCTGACAACACTCCAGCAATCTTACGATTGATGAATCATTATTATAGGGTTATTATAGATGAAGAGATGAAATCAGGGTAGCCCGTTATCACACAGCAGGCAGTTCAGACAGCTGGACTCCAGCTCACCTAGCATGCTCACCTAGAAGCCAGAGCCATACCTGGAGTCTGGATCACAAGGGTACTTTTACTAGGTATGGAATTGATCTTGAGGATAATAGGGAGCTACTGGGATGGCAGGGGTGGGGTTAGGGGGTGACGTGCCCTGGGTAAGGTGCTGACTTCATCCAAAATATGTACATACTTGCCTGTCTGCAGTTCCTGGTCATCAAATCACGCTGGCTCAGAAGCTGCCTTGGCTCTTGGTTGGAAAGTTTAGGCTGACAGTATATCTATGCTTTGCTAGCAGCAAACTGGCCTATGCTGCCAATATTTAAGTCAGATTTAGTTAAAAGCTTCGAATCAATTTTATCTTGATGTCTGTAAAACTGAAAACTTTTCTTGCTGTTTCCATAGCAGCCTGATGGTTGACATAATTCCTAAAGAAGATTATATTTTAATGCCCAAGAACCATTTACTATGCTCACGCACTGCTGACCCAAAATGCCACAATTTGAACTAGAGAATCTAGCAAAATATTAAGCTTTTTAGAAGGACACATTAGAGACGCCTGGGTGGCTCAGTCGATTAAGTGTACGACTTTGGCTTAGGTCATGGTCTCACGGTTTGTGGGTTTGAGGCCAACATCAGGCTCTGTGCTGGCAGCTAGCTCAGGGCCTGGAGCCTGTCTTCTCTCTGACCCTCCACTGCTCACGCAGTCTTTTTCTCTCTCTCAAAAATAAATAAAACATTAAAAAAATAAATAAAAGCACACATTATATTTCAAACTATAGTTAAAGAGGATAAGGTTTCCAAAAATCTGATTAAATGAAGTATTAACATCCCCGTAATTTAAATGTTTGACTCCTCTAAAGTTTGGTGCTGTATAAATTCTGACCTTTATTTACTGCATGCCAGGGGATGAAGGGGGTGTAAGATGTATGAGCTATTTCTATATAGGCAATAAGTACCTGTGGTTAATAGATGCTAAAATTCGCAATGTTTCCATGGTGAAATGAACTGCTCTTTTCTGTTTTAAAGGGAACCAACTGTTCACCCTCCAATACCTCCAAAGCCCACTTCTCCTGTTTTATCTCCTAACCAGCGGAAACGGGAGACTAGGTGAGACCTGGCATTCCAGAATTTCTTGCCCAAATGAAGCAGTTACAGAAATGAAAGCAAATGAATTGTGCCCTGTTTTGTGCAAAGCATGGGTGTGTTTTGTGCAGGCATTCACTGAAGAAGCACTTGTAAACTTTCCTAGTTTTATTTGCCAACACAAATATGTATTTATGTTTGCCTTGGAGTACTTATGGCCATTTCCCATCTTATGGAAATACACTTTCAAGATAGAAGCTAAATAGTATTCATTTCTAGGAAGTGTTCATCCTCAGGTTTCTTTTAATGTATGTATCAGGAACCATTATATAAAGAATCTCTCTCTTCCCCTCTCTTTTATATCAATACATAAATATATGTGTATACATATATAGTATTTGACATATATAACATACACAAAAACTACATATATATTTGGGGTTTTTTTACTGAAAACGTATATATTTACATATACATATATAAACCATTATATATATTTTTATGTAAATATAAATCAGTATATATAAACCACATATATATATACCTGCATGTATATATATTTATATGTGGTTTATATTTGCTCCTCGTCACGTTTCCCATTAAAAGCTACATTTTCTGATAAAAGATGTTCTTAAACTTTGCGTTACAGCTCAAGTCCTCCCTTATGTTACAAATACTTTTGGGTAGCTCCTTAGTCTTGTGTTGCAATTTGTTTTGAAACAATTACAATTTTTAAAAATGTTCTCATTAACTTGTCTCTAAATCAAGAAAAAAAATTTTAATCTCTGACACTCTATAATTAATACTTAGAAACAAATTCAAAGATCTGAAAAATTTCCTGTGTGTTTATGTTAAACTGTTCAAAAATCTCAGGCTGTTTTTTAACATTTGGATTGCACATTTCTGTTATTATTATGTGATTTAAAAATGTTATCTCATTGAAGACTGAATACATTAGATCCACTTGATTGCCTGCCTTTGATTCTTTTGTATTTCTGCATTTTGATGGTGATTTTTGTTGACAACATGAAAGAAAATTCTAGAACTGTTCTTCAGGAAAAGGGTAACTTCAGATGGAAAATGCTGACTGGACAGTAGGGCTAAGTAGCATTAGGGGTTCAGCCTATTGAATTAAAAACTATGTCTGAATTTCTATTCAGTGAAACTTCACAAGATCTTTGAAATTTTGTCCTTAAGATGAGAAGATAGTTTTTTCCCTTTTAATGAGTCAAAAGAATACCTATCCATTGAATTAATTAAAAATATAGACCATTTATAACTCCTTTTTGTGCAATGGTTATAATTATACTCTTAAAACAACTTCTTAAGCTTTCTAACTGACATTATTTTTCCTTTTATAGTATTGACCAACTAAATCTTAATTCAAACAGCATTTTTTAAGGGGCCTTAAATAAATTGGCTTTAGTACTATCTAAATTCTAATTTAAAATCAGCAACTCTAGAACAGTGAGCTTACATAGATTCAAAAAAAGCTAAATTTCACGGGAATTGGTCTAATCCATTTTTGCTATTTTAATTTCTTTTTTCTACCAATGATCTTAAAAATAAAATTAGGACAACGTGCATGTTTTAAAACCTCATTACTTTAATCACAGCAAGATGATTTTAATGAAAGAATATGAAAGGGAAGTGTTTCCTATGTAATTAACACATGTCCTCAGGAGTACAAGAAATAGTTGAATATAGTTTCTCGAGAATAAGCAAGAATGTTTAAGTAGGTCAATCAGATACTTAGGAAAATAACAGAGAAAAGTCTTATGTCATAACTTGTGACAGAAGCTAACCTCATAAGCTTTTATTATATCAATTCAGTGTCATTGTTCTTAATGTAGTGAGTCTGTTGGAAATTTAAAATAGTTCCTATCTTATCTGAGCCAATATATTTCTTGATTGTATTCAAATAGGATAAATCTTTAAGGAAAAAAATCATTCCTTTGATGCCTACCAACAAAAAAGATTCTTAAGAAATAAGTATTGAAAATGCTTTATCAATGATTGGAGACTAAAATAAAATGAACGTAAACATATTTAGAACAGATATTTCTGAATATATCTAGTGGTTAAAAAATATATTAAAAGAGATAGGCTAAGTTGCAAAATTATTATTTTGAACTCCAGACTTTCACATAAGAAATGGTTGAGTTCTAGCCAAACAAAAGAGCTAAGATAAAGGTTTTTTTTTTTATCTCAAGGAGTTATATTGATCCAACACACTGTGATATGTTTGAACATAAATTCCTTAAAATTTTATATTTAACAGAAAAGTGTTTTCTTATCTAACAAACGTTATCTTTACTTTGAAAATATAGGCAGATATGTCCATCTAAACCAGGTGTATATACAGAAACCAACAGATCTGCTGAAAGAAATATAAGGTACAGTGATCACTATCTATATCTATGCAATTGTAGAAATGATGAAGTTTGCTTTATTAGCATACTTAAAATACAAGACAATTAATAATAAAAGAGACAAAATCAGTTCTCTAGCTGGCTGCAGGATAATGAGTAATAAATATTTTTATAGGTACCTACAGAATTTATTCCTTTATTTCTATATAAATATATTTCCTTCATTTCTATCCTAAGCTTTGCATTAAGAAAACAACAAAATTGTCCGAACATGATAACAGAATAAAATCAAACCCCTTAGAAAAGGAGAACATCTCTTATTCCCAGCACTTGTCCCAAGGTCTGTGATATTGTTGTGTTGATGTTCTTTATTTTTTTTAAGTTTACTTGTTTATTTTGACAGAAAGGGAGTGAGTAGGGGAGGGGCAGAGAGAAAGGGAAAGACAATCCCAAGTAGGCAATGTCAGCACAGAGCCCGATGCAGGGCTTGAAACTGCAGACTATGAGATCATGACCTGAGCCAAATCCAAGCATCAGAAGCTTAATCAACTGAGCTACCCAGGTGCCCCGAGTTGTGTTGTTTAAATGAATAGTTTGAAATGTAGTCATTTGATTAAAGTTGTTCTACAAAAGCTTTGCTACAATTGGCTGTAAAATAAGGCTGCATCCAGCTCCAGCCACATCATCAGAAAAAGACTCACAAATTGTATTGATCTTTGGGTAAGGTTTCCTATGACAGTCCTGACTTATGCCTATTGTCTTGCACATCCCATCTAGTTTAGTATTTATTGTGGTTATATCCTGTTTTTTAGAAAAAAACACTATTTTTGAAATTAGTTTTGAATGATTCCATATTATAGATTTATCAATATGATAAACCATTTTTATTATTATGGTAAAAAACATAATATTAAGCTTACCATCTTATCCATTATGACAAACCAATGTTTCAAAGTTTAAAACTTACATACTTTTTTTTTATTATTATCTCCCTTGACGCTCAGAAGAGTCCCAGTTTGAAATATACATCACATGGACACCGTACCTTTGGGGAGAATCATGTTTCCCTTGTACTGAGTAACTAAAGTGTAACCGTATCTCAGTACTGCCCAGGCTGTGCCCCCTGCACCACAGATGTCAATGCACGTTCTGTGAAGGAAGGGTTTAATGGCCAACACATCTGGAGACACAATTAAACAGAGGACTTCTAAGAACTTTTAGAGTGCTTACACATATTCCGGATCTCTGAAAGTTGGTTCTATTTCCCAAATTTACTTGACTGCAAAATTCTTTCTTCATAGAACCTTATTAACCTTCTATGAGACACTCTCTGCGAAAAATAGGTCTTAAATACAGGGACACCAGTAATCATTTTCCCTTTTTATGATCTTTTTATGGTCTAGGGAGATCAGTGTGGATTTAAGCCCTCTATGCGTCAGGTGATTCCTCCTACCCTATAGTTTATTTATTTTTTATTTTTTTAAATAGTTTATTATCAACTTGGTTTCCATGTAACACCCAGTGCTCTTCCCCACAAGTGCCCTACCCCATCACCACCACCACCTCCCTTCCCCCTCTCCCCCTTCAACCCTCTGTTCATTTTCAGTATTCAATAGTTTCTCAGGTTTTGCATCCCTCTCTTTCCCCAACTCTCTTTCCCTCTTCCCCTCCCCCTGTTCCTCCATTAGGTTTCTCCTGTTCTCCTGTTAGACCTGTGAGTGCAAACATATGGTATCTTTTCTTCTCTGCCTGACTTATCTCGCTTAGCCTGACACTCTTGAGGTCCTACCTTAGAGTTTAAAATATACTTTCCTTCTCTTTGGAAGCCTAAGAAGACAGATACTTTGGCTGGATGTGAGGGACCAATGAACCATCTGGACATATTGCTTAGTGCTCTTTGGCTCTAGTTGAAAAACTTCTGAACCTACTTCTGTGTTTACTTGTGCAGTTAACCATACTTTCTTTTCCATTTCTTTTTTTAAATATAGAACATGGAGAACCCAATGTGTTTAGGAGACACTGTAGTTATTTCAGTGAGCACTAGATGGCAGAACCAATGCCCAGTGAAATGACTGGTGTGGTGTGTGTGTGTGATATCTATCATATCAGCCCCATAGCATGAGCTGGTATGATAGGACAATTTCATTATGCAATTGAAGTCATTAATTCCTGAACACATGGACTATTGTTTTCTTTGCTAAAAACATAAGAATTTCTATCTACTTCAAATGTAGCTCTACTGTCATTGACTTGTATTTATTTTTCATCATTTGAAGGAGTCAGGATCTTGAGAACATAGTCAAAGTGGCCACTTCACTTCAGAAAACTAACAAGGGGTAAGAACTTAGAGTTTTGAGCTTCTGTTTTTCTTCTTCTTCTTTTTTTAATGTTTCAAAAAGACTTAACCAGTACCTTTAAAAGTTCCAAATATAAACAAAATTCCAACACTATTTATATAATTTAAAAGAAGAAAGAGTCAGTCTCTGTAGATAAGTGTCCCTGAAAAATGGATGACACTGACGTTTATGGATACGTTTCTTCCACTGCTTTGTCTTTTGGTGATTGTACTCATTCTTGTCACCTCAGCTGTCTGTGGTTTTGACCTTGATCCAGGTCCTCGTCCTATATTTATGTTGCTGGTTCAGATCTCAACTTCTCTGTCTTCCCAGAACCCTTATTTAGAATGTCCTAGGCCATATTTACCTTCCTTCCCAAATGCACTATTTCCTGACTTATTTCTGTTCTTTCTTTCAGCCAAGCTCACCTTTCTGGAATCATTCTTAATTCTTCCATGTCTTTCCCCTCAATGTAGTATCATGCATATATACATTAAATGTCTAAAATTCCCCTCATGCTCACATGGCCTCACCCTAGTTCAAACCTTCTTTGGTGCCATCATATGTTATTTAGAGATTTACTTACATTGCCTCAGTCTCTCCTGCGCTAAACCATTGCTACCCATTACTGCCAGAGTTTTCTTCTTAAAATTCTGCTTGAACAACTACTTCCCTGGGTCCCCATTGCCAGTTCAATTACATATAACCTTTGTTAACCTGGCTCCAACCTAATGTTCCAGAGTTATTTCTGACTTCACCCTTACATTTACCCTACATGAAATAGCAAATTAAACCCCGTTCTACAGTTTCCAGACATTGTGCCTTTGTTTATGCCATTGCACCCACATAGCAGCCTTTCTCAGCCTCAAGGCTACCACATCAATCCATCCAAGTCCTACCTATTATTCAAGATCTATATCAGATATCACCTCCTCTGTGAAGTCTTCCCAGAATGGTCCAGTGAGATGTGACTTCTATTTATCTAAGCTATTAGAGCCCTTTATTTATGTATTATAACGACTAATCATAATTGATGTTTCATGGTATCTATCTCAACAGCTCATCCTCTCTGTCATCTCTTAAATTTCTTAGACCAGATATTTTGTTTTATTCACCATAGCAGTGTTTGACACAAATCTTTTGTGCAATGTGTGTACTTACATAACAGATTATGGTAAATAATGATGAACAGTGGGAAACCTGGAGTATAAAAATTCCATATTTTAAATGTCATGCCTACAAAAATTTTCCTTGCTTGGCGGAATTAAGCAATGCTGAATGTGACTGGGGACCATGGTCTTAGTTAAAAGAACCCAAGAGAAGAAACAGAAGTGATGCATTGGTCTTCTGTGTGAACAAAACTAATTGGAGCTCTGAATCCAGGCAGAGACTTCATAATGTATCCTGAATGTTTCGCTTCCCCCTTCTCTTGTCTAAGTGCCTAGATCTCTAATTTTATTTATTTTACTTTTATGAGGAAATATTTTGTTTTTAAGAGAGATTGGTGAGTGGTAGGGATGTTTGAGGGAGAGATGAGTGATGCTGAAGGGAAATTATGGTTTGGCACAGACAGAAACACTGAGAACTAGAGCGAGTCTTGTCCCCTCTCCCTAGGCATGATGCACAAAATCCACATGCACGAAGATGTATTCTTCGCAGGGAGAAGTTACTGCTCTGGCAGTGGCCAGAGGGGAATGTCTATTGGATTGACATACCCAAGGACCAGTACTGTGGGCCATCTCTAAGGACTAAAGATAACTTTATTCACCTGAGCTGTTCTTTGTGATATTCCTTTGTGAAGTAGACTTCCTTTGTGAAGTCACTTCTATCTGATTAAGAGCATTTAATTTCTTGCACATGCGATAGTGAAATTTAATATTGAAAGCTTGCATCAATGTAAGGTCCCTTTAAAAGCCCAAATTCATACAGAATATTATCTCCATTTTATTTCATTTACCACAGATTGTCTTCTCATGATTTATGCCAACTTGTTTGTGATGAACATGAGCAACCCCAGATCCCGATAATCACACTGCTGTAACTCGCATTAGTCAGAAAGGTCTGGGGATACAATTTTACAGGATTCTTAGGTTTGTTCTTTTCCTTGGAGACATGGACAGAGTCATACCCTCAGGGCCAGAAGGTGAGATTCCAAGCAAGAAACAACAGAGGGGCATTTTGTCAGGGATAGAACGTTAATTAATTTTTGTCAGAGTCAGCAACTTTTGTAGTTCAATATTTATTCTCAGCCTTCAGTCCTAACACTGAATATGTGACATTATTTGAAAAGATGCATCTATGTGAGGACTGTTAATGTCACATGTTCTAGGGGCTCTGAGAGGACTGTCCCAGCTGCTATTCTGCTAGTGTGTGGTGCTAGGCACCTCCAGAGCACATGAGTGACTCAGCAACTGTACCTCTCTAGCCTGAACCAAAGTCTTGAGGTCTCTAAAAGCTGTTTAAAAAATAAATACAGCAAGCATTTATTAAATGAAAAGTTTACTAGACTGAGAACTGTTTATTATAATGGCCAAAATGAATTAAGAGTTTATGACTTGCCAGACACCATGATACAAACTTTATACTCATTAGCTCATTGATTCTGTTCTCAGGTGGGTACAGTTAGTGTTCTTCTTGGACAGATGGAAAAATTGAGGCTGGAGGAGATTAGGTAACCCACCCAGAGTCGCCAACTAGTTAGTGGTGAATCCTGGATTGGAATCCAGGTACCCCTGACTTGGGACCCTGAGTGTGTAACTACCGAGTTACTTGGCCTCACAACCTTCTGATCAGTACCAGTGATGACTCAAGAGGAACATTGAGAAAGTGTGGAAAATGTGTAATTCTAGAGCAGGAAGAAGGAAAAACCATGAATTGTGATCTAAAACTGGACGAGGAAGGCAAGAGAAATGGAAGCCAAGTGGTGACAGAGATATTGACAAGAGACCATGCTGTGAGGAGCAAACAGGAACCAGCAACCCACTGAGGCTGCCTTTTTGGGGGAGAGACCTGAGCGCAGGTGGCTCTAAGGGATATTCTGGAACCCAGGGGCTTAGCTTAAACAGTTTGTTCCTCAAGAAGTAGCCAGAAAGTTGAAGTTCTCAAAAACAGAAACGAGACAGCAAATTTAGTGGACTTGGAATGAGGCAGGAGCACAATTCAAGAAGCAGCCAGACTTACTGATGAACATGTTTTCCAATAGCTACTTTGTGCAGGTACATTATGCAAAGATAAAAGTCTATAACTAGTCAACGTACATATATTTGTTGATTCAGTTGAAAACCTGTATTAAGTATTTATTATATAAAGGACACGGTATTGAAGACTGAAGAGGATCCAATGTAAAATATAGTTCCAAATTTTAAGTGGAGTGTGTGTAAGAGACAGAGAGATATGTAGGACCAGGGACATTAACATGAGATAAGTGTGCAGTCGCTACATTACAAATGACAGTAGTGTAAGTGCCATAAAGGAGATTTAAAAAACCAAAATGCAGCAAAGTTTCCAAAAATGTTAAGGACTCTATTCCTTTGGAGGCCTGGGAAATATGTCTTGGAGAAACAGGTTTTTGAAAAGAGCCTTCAAGGATAAACAAGATTTTTGTAGATGAAAAAGGTGGGGCAAGTATTGTATTCCAGAGTACTAACCAAAACAGTGATTTAAAGTGGACCTGTCCTTTGACTTTGTACAGGCTTTTACTGATATGAGACTTTTTTTTTGTTTTTTCTTCCAAAAGTGAAGAATTGGATAACATCATCAAAATGAACAAAAGCTTGAATAGGTAAGATTTGAAAACATTTATTAGTTGCTACATTACTGAGTTACATGTTGTGGCCTCTTACGTCTCTGCAGTATTTGAACACAAGGACCCATATCTGGGGCTAATGACAAGTGGCCTGCAAATCTTAAATAAAAATCTTGCAGACGTCATCATCATTTCATTACTACTGTGAATGGTTATTACAATCTTAAGATAATAATATTAAGGTGTCTTTGATTTTCATACTCTGTTTAGTAAGGCAGTTACACAAAATCACAGTTCTCTTTCTGAAATATTAGTATATTAGCAGGCAGAGTTTAGTTTGCTCACTGAATGCTTTCAGTTTTATACTTTACGAAAGCTGCTTATTATCTTAGGTAACTTTATCTCCTTAATTTTACATCATTTATAATTGCTCGCTTTAAAAATTATAATAATTGAGGTCTGTGTTGGAAGTGAGTGTAGTTTTTGCTGTCTGTCTGTTACTTTGCCTACCAACATACTATATGGGTAGTAATCAGAGAAGAGGAGAAATGAGGCAACTGTAGAATGAGTTCATTGATCTGAGAGATGTGGTTTTCATACCCTGTCCTGACAATATGCTCTCATGATTGGCTACCAACAACTCATTGAAATTTGCTGCTATTCAGTTTCTTCATTTATAAAGAGAGAGCGTAGTGGATCAGGATCACAGACTTCATGGCCTCCTAGGGCAGGAGGTATGATAACTGAAGGGACCTGACTGCATGAAACATAGGGGACTGCCCTGTCCAAGGAGTCCAGCTGTTTCTCAGCTGCTGACTGGCCCAGCGTTGCAGACCATTTTCAGGATATCTTGAAAATCCAGGTTCCGAAGTGCCCTGGCCATCTTGGTAAACATTGGCTCACATTAAAAACAAAACACTGAATCCGAAAAACACATCTGTGGATCTACAATGTGGGGATCCTCAGTTTGTCTTCTATATTATTGTCTCAAAGGGCCACTGCAATTTAAATTTTGAGTCTTTGACAATACCTATTTGGAATAAACCAATTTCAAGATTTGTGTCTCATCATTTGCAACCAGCTTCTATTTCCTATCTGTAACTGGTCTACATATAGAAATATAAACTGGTCTATATTTCTTTAAAGTATGTAATATTACCACTGATGAGGTTTTTTTTATTCAATACATTTAAAGAAATCAAGGTCTTGACGGTCTCTTCAGAGCAAATCGTAAGGCAGAGCAAACAGAAAAAAGGTAAGTGCACCTGTCCCCAACCTGGAAATATGGTCTCCCCAGATTGCTTGCTGTATTCTTTTCAGACATTAGCTGGAAGGGAGTTGTATCCTCTGGCATGGAAACGTACTAGCAGATGGGGTAGTGCTCTCTGTATTGTACATTTAGCTCAGACATAATTGCCCAGAAGGATTTCTGCTCTTCCATTCAATAGAGTAAATGAGCAATTCATGAAGAATGTTTATTGTATCTGACCTTTCAAGATACCATAAAATTGTATTTCCATATGTAGTCTTTTTTATTTGAATTTCTTTGTGTTTACAGAGCCAAGAGCCTTGAAAATCTCATTTTTATGAGTACCCAAACAGACAAAGATGGCAAAGGGTAAGATGTGACTGAGACTGTTACCGGCCACTTTGACTGAGTCCTAGACTATATGCCATGCCCTGTGTGTGACCTCTGGGTCATGACAAGGCAGGCTGGTGGAACAGGCCCTGGATGGGGGTCAGGAGATGGGTGGATAGCTTGGTGGTGGCTCTGCCACCAATATCCATCTGGATGACCCTGGGCAAGTCAGTTAACCTCTGGAGACCACTGTTACCTCATCCCATAAAATGAAGAACATGACCTAGATGATCTCCAAGTTCCCTTCTGTATCTAAAAAGGAAGGAATTCTAGCAGTCTACAAGTAATGGACAGTAGACTGGTTTATGAAATAAATATATTTACTATAAGATGTTTTGATGCTGGGAGCATAGACTCTCATCCCTGGAGTTTTTATTTTATGATGTCCTAAGGCACTTTTCCGTTAAAATCTTGGTTGAGTCACATCATGTGTATATCTCGGATATATTTATAAATATCTCAAGATCGAGAGTCATGCTTTTACTTATTTTACATTATAAAAAGGGTTAGTGAATGACTAGTAAATATGCTGACAGCATTTAAGAGGTTAATTTCTAGTTCTACACTGATACTGATGTACTAGAAAATTGGCTTACATTATGATACTACTTTTTTTTGTCAGAAACCGAACTCTTGACAGTTTTATTCGAGAAAATCCCACAATAGTCCAGAATGGCAAAGGGTAAGAATATATGAGATCTCTACTGTCTTTCCCCCAGAGTGGGTGTTTACCTTGTCCTTGGTTAGTTCGTAGATTTCCTAACATGATAGTTGTTTCTATTGTCTCGATTATCTTCTAAAACCATTTATCTGTGCCAGTCTGTGCACAGGATGATATTCTAGCTTTCCAAGTCAATCTTGGCAAATCTGCATAACTGTCTCTGATGTAGAACACTTGAAGTCTGTGTGATGAAAAGTGTTGGCAGTAAGACTTTCACAGATACTGAATCCTTCTTAATAATGTGTTATTATAAAGTAAATGTACAAGTATTATTACAGGTAAATCTTTTTCACATGGAGAACAGATGAAATGGGAAAACACTCAATTCTCAGCAAATGGTTATATGAGCTTTATAGAAAATGATGTGATTTCAGATACTTAAAAAATGAAATTGGGAAGGGTCCACAAAAGTGGTAGAAAATTAGAAAATTAAGATGAGCAAGTAAATCTCAAGTAAATCATTTCCAAGCTGGTAAGGAGGAGAAAAGAGATGTAATTTATGATGTGGGATAACTTGGTAGCAACTGTCTTTTTGATGCAGGGATGTCTGAACTCACTGACCAGTAGAGTTCATCCATCATTCCTTCTCCTTCTTCCTGCCCTCCCTCCCTGCCTTCTTTCTTACATTGAAAGAAACTGAAATGTCAATAGTCTTATCAGTGAAATCAGAGACAGTTGAAAATAGCAAAGGGAAACAGTGGGACAATTGGGGGGATTTAGAGGGATTAACTTTGATATCCCCTAATAGCTTTAAGCAGTTTGCATGGAAAAGGTTTATTATTGTTTGTAGTCAATTCACATAAAGCACTGGAGACTAATAGAGCTATTTCTACTTTTCCAAGCGTACTTCAGACCTGGAACTTTTTACTAAAAATGACGTGTCTAAATCTCCAAAGGGTTTAGATTTATTTATTTATTTATTTATTTATCTTGTTTGTTTCTTAATTTTTTAATGTGTATTTATTTTTGAAAGAGAGAGAGAGAGAGCGAGAGAGAGTGAGTGGGGAAGAGGCCGACAGAAGTAGTCTCCAAGCTCTGAAATGTCAGCACAGAGCCCAACACGGGGCTCAAACCCATAAACTGTGAGATCATGACTTGGGCCAAAGTTGGATGGTTAACCAACTGAACCACCCAGAGGCCACTGGAAGGTTTCGATTTAAAATGTTGATTGTCTGATTTCCCCCCTGATATGAATGATTTTCATGTTTAAAGAAAGCAACATATTAACAAATATATTAAAGTTAGCTTCTCACCAACCCTCCCTCAAAGGACAAAGAAAGCACAAGCTGAGACCTGAAGAGAACTTTTACTTTTAAAATGATTTAATGATAAAGAAAATGTAGTGCATACACACACACACACACTCACACACACACACACACACACACACACACACACTGGAATATTACTTAGCCGTAAAAACAAATGAGATCTTGCCATTTGTGACAATGTAGATGGACCTAGAGGGAGTTATGCTCAGTAAAATAAGTCAGACCTAGAAACATAAATATCGTATTATTTTACTTATATGTGAAACCTAAAAAACAAACAGAAAAAATAGAAATAGGCACATAAATACAGAGAATGAACTGATGGTTGCCAGAGGGGAGGGTGGTGGGGGGATGGGCAAAATAGGTGACGGAGAGCAGGCTTCCATTATGGAATGAGTGAGTCATGAGGATAGAAGCAGATACAGGCTTCCATTATGGAATGAGTGAGTCATGAGGATAGAAGGTACGGTGTAGGTAAAACAGCCAATGGGATTGTCATAGCATTATATAGTGACTGAGGGTAGCTACGCTTATGGTGAGCATTGTATCATGTATAGAATTGTTGAATCACTGTGTTGTACACCTGCAACTAATGTAAACATTGTGTTTCAACTCTATTTCAATTAAAAACATTAACTTTACTTTAAAAATAAAAGATAAAGAGGTTGCAAAAGAAATTTAAAAAATAAAGAGCTTGCAAAAGAAGTTAAAAATAATAAAGAGCTTGCAATAACTTGGCCTCAACCCACAGGTCAGGCTCTTTGACCATTAGGTCTTTTGAGAATATGAAGAATAAAATATTAGAGTAAAACAAAGGTCCTGAAGATAGCATAGTCTAATTCCTTTACTTATAGTGAGGAAACTTGGTGCAGAGAAATGAAATAATAGGGTGGCAATCTCGTTAAAATCAGAATTAGACTTTGAATTCAGGTCTCCTCCTTATACTGATACTGAGCTATGATATATAGTAATAAAAGTAACCTGAAAATTGTAACATTGCATAAATGACCAACACAACAACTCAGTTCTAAATAGTAGGAATGTTTATTATTTTATTAAACATTATTCCCTGTTAGAATGATTTAATCATAACTGGATGATGACTAGCACCTTGCTATTAGAAAAGTTACCATATCTCTTCAGCATTTTGCATGAGAAGAGCCACTTGTATGAAACATCTCTAAAGGCTTCTGGGGCTTTAGGTACTGATAACATCTTACTCCATTGTAAGAAATCTTCCATTGCCATAAGAGACTGAATTCCTCTCTCTCCTCTTTCTCTGTTGCTCTGCCTTCCTCCCCGCTTCAATGTTATGAAGAAACCAAGACCTTGGAAGTCTTATGAAAGTTAATCAAAGGACTGACAAAAACGAGAAAGGGTAAGTAAAGGTCCTACTTTCTTGGGCTCTCTTTTTTCAAGTTAGCTTCCACACCTCGTTAGACGTGGGCGTGTTATGGTTTCCTCAGTCACAGATGAACTGTTGTGCTTTAAGCCAATCAGAGAGTAAGCAAAGGAATATGACGAATGCCGTTTCCACAGGACCACATGTTTGAGTTACACTAAACTAAGTACAGGAAATGCGCTACATAATTGTTTATTCTATATTTTCTTAAACAATTAAGACTTGAGCCACGTTTTGTATTTAAATTAAGAAATATAAAGGACAAAATTGCAAAGCGAGAGGTATGCTAGGAAGCTTTTCTAAACCGATTTAAATTAAGTGCTGCTGTGGAAATTAATAAAGATCAACGAAGGATATTTACATCCAAGTTTTTCAGGTCATTTTGTCTGGAGACATCTGATACTCTTTCTGGGACATTCTTATTTATACAGATATCAGAGAAAATTGAATATAACCTAAGTGACACAAGGTTTTCATGTGTTTCCCCCTGACCCCAAAGAAGACAAGATCCCCAAATGATTATCAAAGAGAATGCCAGGACAGATAAGACTAGGAGGGGATGAGAACTGTTTTAATTTCTGAATCATGGTTGCTTTCCCCCAAATTTCACTGTGTGACTTTCTCAGTGTCATTCAGGGGGTCACAACTTTGAGTTTGCCCTCTGTCTTCTGTGTGTGATCCTTACAAGCCTGGTTTTCACTTTGGAGGGTCTACAATAGATTTGCTCTAAATTTACACTTAGTCAATATAAAATCCCAGAGATTAATTTAACTATATTATTGACACACAATTTTCATAATACAATGAATTTAATAATTTTCTCCAAAAGCTTTCAATTAATCATCCAAAAATATGCACTATTTATATACGGTACTGTGGGAATACTTGGAAACTGATCTAAACATTTTCTTTAAAGAGGTGAAGACCTGGATAATGTTATCAAAGTGAATTCCAAAGGAAGGGAAAATGCCACTAGGCAAGAATTATTAGTGTCTTTAAGTTTGATTTCTGTAAAGTGACAATCTTATTATTTTATGATAAAGTGATTTGGCATTTTAACTTCATAACCATATTTAAGTAGCATGGAGTGAGACAGTAACAGTGGTCCACATGACCTTCCCTTCTTATTCCTAATAAAATTACTTATTTTTTTAAGAACTGGCCTAATGTTTGATACTAAATTGCCTTTAATCCCAGATTTTAGGGCTTTGATTTGTTTTATGGATGCATTACTGAATTGTTTCTTTATATCTAAAGGAAGCATAGGCTTAACAACATTTTCAAGGTGGATCTCCAGAATAACAAAGCCAAAAGTGAGGCTTGACCAGAACTCTTGTAAATCAACTTCTCTAAGGGCGATATGGTCTCAGAAGGCAGCTCAGGGAAGGGACTGGGCAAGTATATCCACTGGATGAAGGAAATTCCACCCCTTGTTCACCTCTGCTGGGCTCTGTCCACATGTCAGCAGCACCCAGTCATACTTCTATCCTCTACAGTATTATCCTTTTTGGATTCAAGTCATCCCTTTTTGATATCACTCAGTGCATTTCATGAGGGTCACATGTGTATCCCTGAGAAATGATTCATTAATTTTCCTACGATGTGAGGTATTCTTTCTTGCTCTTTGTAACTCGTCATAACCTAATTATATTTTAAAAAGCTTGCATTGGGGAAATGGTTCAGTTTATATGAAGACATATATTCTTCTTACAACTTTTAAAATATTATTTTATTTTGGATATTGTTCTCATTATTTAAAAAGAGAATAGGCAATTATATCTGATTTGCTGAGTAGAAAATTATATTCTGTCTTGATCCAGTGCAGAATTTTATCTGACTTATATTACTTCTCCCATCAGTATTCACTTGATCAGTCTTTTACTTAGTAGCATTGATTAAAACTCATTTCTTTACTCAAAGAAAACAAGACTTCGATGGATTTATTAAAGTGAATCCTGAAACAAATAAAAGTATCAAGAGGTAAGACATGTAAAGCTTCCTCCCCTTCCTTTGGCATTTGTAAGCACATTGGAATCCCGACTGCTTGCATCCAGGAGAGTAAATTGAAATTCAAACCAAGCTCTCTTTTTCCCTAAACCTGTCATCTTAAGCAATTTTATACAAGTGATACTCAGAAGTGATCTTTTGCATTTTATTTATGGGTAAACTTTACTATCAGGTAGATTTTGCAAAATTAAATGGGAATTTGACTTTCTTTATTGAGTTAAATGATTCCTCTTTGTGTGTGTGTGTGTAAGTGTATATGTGTGTGTATAAATGTATTTGTGTATATATAAGTAGTGTGTATGTATAAGTGTGTGGGTATACGAGTATTTATGTGTGTTCATCGGGGTTTTCCAGAGAAGCAGAAACAATAGGATAAGGAATGGGCTCATGCTCATACAGAAGCTAAGAAGTCCCACACCCTTTAGTAGGCAATCTGGACACCTAGGAGAGCCAGTGACACATAGTTCCAGCCCAAATCCAAATGCCTACGGATCCGGAGAGCTGTTGATTTAGCTTCCAATGTCAAGAGATATCTTAGGTCAATCAGTCAGGCAGGTAAACTCCATTCTAACATAGTCTTTCTGTTCTATTCTAACCCTCAACGGATTGGTCACAGCCCTTATGTTAGGGAGGACCATTTGCTTTACTCAGTTTACAGATTCGAATGTTTTCCTCATCCCAAAACACCCTCACAGACATAACCAGAGTAATGCTTGACCCAATATGTAGGTTTTCTGTGGCCCAGTCAAGTTAACATATGAAATTAACCATGAAAATGTGCATATCTATATAATGTACATGTGTATATATACAGAGCATAACTACATGTAAATATATGTATGTGGTATGTGTGGATGTATGTAAATGTGTTTATGTACAATGTGTGTACATATATAGTGTTTTTGTGTGTAGCATGTGTAGGTCTATGTAGTGTAGTGTATAAAGATGAAGAGTATAACAAAGTGTGCTTTGTTAAAAGAGTTCTCCTAAGGGTGCCGGGGTGGCTCAGTCTGTCTCAGTCTGGGTTGAGCGTCTGGCCCTTGATTTCAGCTCAGGTCATGATCTCACAGTTCCATGAGTTCAAGCTGTGTCGGGCTCTCTCTGCCTCTCTCTCTGTCCCTCCCCCTCTCACACTCTCTCTTTAAATATAAGTAAATAAACTTAAAAAAAAAAAAGAGTTCTACCCATGAACTGTCAAGTAAATCTGGAAAGCTTATGTCCTCCTGCTTCTTATTTTTTTTAAAGCAGATGGAATATATTTGAAACCGAGCTTGTTGGTATGTTGCTGGAAACAGTGCACCAAAAGATTCCATGTGGTTTCCTTTGAACTTCTTTCCATTCTGCTAACTCAGTACATGATATTGTTAGTTGATTCTAAAATGTGTCACTGATGCCTGCAAGCCCAGTTAGCACACATGCTTGTGTGTACAGAGACATATGTATATTTATGCTTTTGTATGGATATGAATACATATGTACATGGATGTGTATGTGTGTGCACCCATGTACATGTGCTTGGGGGTCTGCACAATGTGTGTTTGTGCTTGCTGACAACTTGTGGGGACAGTAGTTGTCTTTTTCTTTTACATAATTAAGTTCTGTAGATTTTTTTAACTTAAAAATTTTTTTAATGTTTATTTATTTTTGAAAGAGACAGAGAGAGAGTGTGAATGGGGAAGGGGCAGAGAGAGAAGGAGACACAGAATCTGAAGCAGGGTCCAGGCTCTGAGCTGTCAGCACAGAGCCTGATGCAGGGCTCGAACTCACCAACTGCGAGATTATGACCTGAGCTTAAGTAGGACACTCAACTGACTGAGCCACCAAGGCACCCCTAATTTTTTTTTTGTTTATTTGCTTTTGAGAGAGGGAGGGGGAGGGAGAGAGAGAGAGAGCGAGAGCGAGCAAGCGAGAGAGTGCTTAATCAGGGGAGGGGCAGGGAGAGAGGGAGATACAGAATCAGAATCCCAAGCAAGCTCCAGGCTCTGAGCTGTCAGCACAGAGCTGGATGCAGCGCTCAAACTCATGAACTGCAAGACCATGACCTGAGCTGAAGTCAGACACTTAACTGACTGAACCACCCAGGCACCACTGTAGATCTTTTAAAAGTAAAACCAAATCTTGCTCCCTCTCTTATTAAAAAAGTACAATGTTTTTCCACTTCAGGTAGAATACAATTCTAACCCTTAGCAACTGTCTTTCACTTATTCCATAAAGTTCAACCAAATTGATCTTTTTGTATTCTTGGCTCATTCCTGCCTTAAGATTTCTGCATATGCTAGTCCCACTTTGGGACTGCTCTGCCCTCATATTGTCACTTTCTCAGAGAGATCATTTCTGACCGTCGGATATAACTGTCACCACCCCCTCCTCCAATCCCAAAACACAGACACCAGGCACTTTTTTAATTTTCTTGAAAGCATCTATTCTTATCTGGAATTGTGACATTCATTTATATCCTTGCTTGTATATTGCCTGCCTCTTCCTGAGTTAGAGTGGAAGCTTCACTAAGCCTAGGTCTGTATTATTTACAGGTGTCCATAACTATTTGTGGATTGAAGAAATGAATAAACACTGAGGATATATACACTCTGAGGCATTGATTCACACAGTTTAGCTCAAAATATTATTTTAAATTGCTGCCTTAATTAGCATACTCTTCTTTATTGATTTTATTTACTTTGAGATTTAAATAACCCCTCACTGATACGTGCTTTATTTAATATGTTTAAAGAGATCAAGTTCTTGGCAATATAATCAAAGCTAACTCCAAAATAAACACAAATATTACAAGGGAGGAGTTGCAATGCTTACTGTTGTTTTATTCAAATATGAAAATAGAATCCTGGAAACTTTTTTCTCAGATTCTGGAATTTGAATTTCATATACTTCATTTAGGCAAAAATCAACAAGAGGTAAAAAAACATCAATAGGGGATATTCTGGGGTAGAATAGTTGCTTCTTTCAGGTTGTTTTATTTTTCAGGACAAAAGTCCACACATTTTTTTTAAATCACTGCTTTTACCTGGGTATATACATTCTCCGACATCTGGATACAAGTAAAAACTTAACATCTGGTTGTTTCCAAATACCTGCATCTGTGATGTTGTGCAGACACAACCTCAGAGACTTTGTAGGGCCACGGGTCATGGAGAAACAGGGTGTAAAAGTACCTTCTTGGGAGGAACCTGGGTGGCTCGGTTAAGTGCTCGACTCTTGATTTTGACTCAAGTCATGATCTCACAGTTCATAGAATCGAGACCCACATCAGGCTCTGTGCTGACAGCGTGGACCCTGCTTGGGATTCTCTTCCTCTCTCTCTACCTCTCCCATGCATATTCTCTCTCTCTCAAAATAAATAAATTAACATTTTTACAAAGTACCTTGTGTGGATGTCCTTTACCCATGTGACATCCTCCGTAGATCACAGGGCCATTGGCTTGTGCTGCTTAAGTGGGAAACAGAAACAATAAGAAAAGCAAAGTTCCATTAAGAGCAGAAACAGAATATTAAAAGATAACAACAAAATACTGACATGTTTTTAGTGACTACATGGGTTTTTTATTATAGTAAATATATCTTACAGTTCAGAACTCTATAGATTTTAATCTTCCTATTGTTTGTTGCCAACACAACTAGTCAAAATTTGTAGTTTTAACACATAGTTATAAGTGCCAGATGTAGATACAAGTTCTATATCATGGACTTTAACAAATTTGTATGTTAATTTTAATCTAGTCTTGTGAATAGAAAACCTATTAATAAGTGTCAATTTTCCAAAATATGGATTCTCCAAAGCTGATTTTAAATTCTCACAGCATGTTGGAAGTTGATATTAAGAGGATGTGCCTTCTGAACTGTTCCATGAGATGCATATATAGACTATTAGAAGATGCTTAGTGCACCTGGCAAAGGTTAAGAGCGTAACATTAAATGAATCACAGTAGAAACAGAGTTCCACTGCAGTATTTGTGACTGGCCTAAAGTCTCCAAGATTAAAATATTGTCTCACTGAGTCTCAGAGATGTACAAATCTCTAGTCAAATTTAACATTATTCCATTCTTTGGCATGATGTCAATAAATGTTAATATAGTTTCTGAGTTTTAGTAAATAGTTTTATTCGTTTGGTGTTAATCTCTCACTAATTTCATCATTTCTTCAATGTTTTAAAGGGGCCAAAGCCTTGACAATCTCATCGAGGTGACCTCTGAAGTAAACAGAAGTAACGCAGGGTGAAGATTATGTCTTATCTTTCTCCCCTCCCCCACTGCATCAATTTGTGGCAGCGCTCATCAGAGAAGCTATGTGACAAAATCTTTGGATTGGAATCAGCAAGTCTCAAATCCATTTCTTCTCGTTGGGTGCCTTTGAGCAAGTCCCTTGAACGCTCTGAGCTGAGGCTTCTTTAGTCATAAAATGAGGGTCATGTCTGTTCTACCTTCGTCACTTGGTTGTTGTAAGGATCAAATGAAATAATGGAAATAAAATCCCATTAAAGCAAGAAGGCACCAAAAATAGAAATTATTACCAAAATATAGTTTAGTAACAGCTACAGTGTTGGATTAAAAACTTGGGGGGGGGCAGGTGAAAATTTTTAGCAAATCATTATATAGTTTCTGATTGATTTTTTAAAAACTCAATATTGCCCTAATGTGATGATTATTTTTATGATTGTTTTTATTTTGAGGGTAAATAAGAATATGCATCAGTGTATCATGATTTGTATGGAGGTCAAAATTGTACTTTTTAAAATTAAGGACCTAGACTGGTATTGATTTCTCTCAAAATGTAATAGTAAAATTCATCTTGAGCATATATATCTTTTAAATAAATACTTAGTTGATTTAATTCCATTTTTACTTATCATTTTGTTTTTTATTTTTGTTTTAAGTTCCAAAGATCTTGATAACCTCATCAAAGTGGTTCCAAGAACAGGAAAAATTGTACAAGGGTAAGTTTTAATATGCTTCTGGTTTTTGGATTCACACATACCAATACTTGAAAACATAATTAAATTAACAGTTTAGTAGACTGATACTGAACTCAATGATAGTTCAAGAAAATGTGACTTCCATGACCTCATATTTAAAATGGTAAAGATTTTGGTCAACAAAATTTTAATACAATGGCGGTAACCTTTGATTAATTAGATGCACTGTTGGTTTCCAAGAAAGGACAAGACACTTTATTGTTTTGTTTATTTTTTTTCTTTATTTTTTTCTTTTTTTCTTTTCTTTTTTTTCTTTATAGTTTATTGTCAAGTTGGTTTCCATATAACACCCAGTGCTCTTCCCCCCAGTGCCCTCCTCCATGCCCATCACCCCCCTTTCCATTTCCCCCTCTCCCTTCAGCCCTAAGTTTGTTTTCAGTATTCAGGAGTCTCTCATGATTTGACACCCTCCCTCTCCCTAACTCTTTTTCTCCCCTCTCCCTCCCCACGGTCCTCTTTTAGATTTCTCATGTTAGACCTATGAGTGAAAACATATGGTATCTTTCCTTCTTTGTCTGACTTACTTTGTGTAGCATGACACCCTCGAGGTCCATCCACTTTGGTACAAATGGCCAGATTTCATTCTTTCTCATTGCCATGTAGTATTCCATTGTATAGATAAATGTATATATAAATGTATAGATAAACCACATCTTCTTGATCCATTCATCAGTTGATGGACATTTAGGCTCTTTCCATGATTTGGCTATTGTTGAATGTGCCACTATGAACATTGGGGTACATGTGCCCCTATGCATCAGCACCTCTGTATCCCTTGGGTAGATCCCCAGCAGTGCTATCGCTGGGTCATAGGGGAGTTCTGTTGATAGTTTTTTGAGGAAACTCCACACTGTTTTCCAGAGCGGCTGCACCAGTTTACATTCCCACCAACAGTGTAGGAGGGTGCCCATCTCTCCACACCCTCGCCAGCATCTATAGTCTCTTGATTTGTTCATTTTAGCCACTCTGACTGGCATGAGATGGTATCTCAGTGTGGTTTTGATTTGTATTTCCCTGATGATGAGTGACGCTGAGCATCGTTTCATGTATCTGTTGGCTGTCTGGATGTCCTCTTTGAAGAAGTGTCTATTCATGTCTTCTGCCCATTTCTTCACTGGATTATTTGTTTTTCAGGTGTGAAGTTTGGTGAGTTCATTGTAGATTTTGGATACTAGCCCTTTAGCCGATATGTCATTTGCAACTATCTCTCCCCATTTCGTAGGTTGCCTCTTTGTTTTCTTGATTGTTTCCTTTGCCTTGCAGAAGCTTTTTATCTTTATGAGGTCACAATAGTTTCTTATTACTCTTGATTCCCTTACCTTTGGGGATGTGTTAAGTAGGAAATTGTTGTGGTTGAGGTTAGAGGCTGTTCCCTGCTTTCTCCTCTAGGATTTTGACAGTTTCCTGTCTCACATTCAGGTCCTTCACCCATTTTGAGTTTATTTTTGTGTATGGGGTAAGAAAGTGGTCTAGTTTCATTCTTTTCCATGTTGCTGTCCAGTTCTCCCAGCACCACCTGTTAAAGAGGCTGTCTTTTTTCCATTGGATACTATTTCCTGCTTTCTCAAAGATTAATTGGCCATACATTTGTGGGTCCAGTTCTGGGTTCTTTATTCTATTCCATTGGTCTGTGTGTCTGTTTTTGTGCCAATACCATACTGTCTTGATGATGACAGCTTTGTAGTAGAGGCTAAAGTCAGATTATGATGCCTCCTGTTTTGGTTTTCTTCTTTAATATTACTTCGGCTATTCGAGGTTTTTTGTGGTTCCATATGAATTTTAGGATAGTTTGTTCTAGCGTTGAGAAGAATGCTGGTGCAATTTTGATTGGGATTGCATTGAATATGTAGATTGCTTTGGGTAATAATGATGTTTTAACAATGTTTATTCTTCCAATCCATGAGCATGGAATGCTTTTCCATTTCTTTGTGTCTTCTTCAATTTTCTTCATAAGTTTTCTATATTTTTTCATCATACAGGTCTTTTACATCTTTGGTTAGGTTTATTCCTAGGTATTTTATGGTTTTTCGTGCAATTGTGAATGGGATCAGTTTCTTGATTTCTCTTTCTGTTGCTCAGTATTGGTATATAAAAATGCAAACGATTTCTGTATGTTGATTTTTGTACCCTGTGACTTTGCTGAATTCATGGATCAGCTCTAGTAGGCTTCTTGTGGAGTCGGTTGAGTTTTCCATGTAGAGTACTATGTCATCTGTGAAAAGTGAAAGTTTAACTTCATCTTTGCCAATTCTGATGTTTTTTATTTCCTTTTGTTGCCTGATTGCTGATGCTAGGACTTCCAGCACTATGTTAAACAACAGTGGTGAGAGTGGACATCCTTGTCGTGTTCCTGGTCTCAGGGGGAAGCTCTCAGTTGCTCCCCATTTAGGATGGTATTAGCTGTGGCCTTTTCATAAATTGCTTTTATTTATAATGTTTAAGTAAGTTCCTTCTATCCCGACTTTCTTAAGGGTTTTTATTAAGAAAGGATGCTGTATTTTTATCAAATGCTCTTTCTGCATCTATCGAGAGGATCATATGGTTTTTATCTTTTCTTTTGTTAACGTGATGTATCACATTGATGGATTTGCAAATATTGAACCAGCCCTGTAACCCAAGAATGAATCCCACTTGATCATGATGGTTAATTCTTTTTATATGCTGTTGAATTTGATTTGCGAGTATCTTTTTGAATATTTTTGCATCTGTATTCATTAAAAATATTGGCCTGTAGTTCTCTTCTTTTGTTGGGTCTTTGTCTGGTTTGGGAATCAAAGCAATGTTGGCTTAATAGAATGAGTTTGGAAGTTTTCCTTCTATTTCTATTTTCTGGAATAGCTTGAGAAGAATGAGTATCAACTCTGCTTTAAATGTCTGGTAGAATTCCCCTGGGAAGCCATCTGGCCCTGGACTCTTATTCGTTGGAGATTTTTGATAACTGATTCAATTTCTTCACTGGTTATGGGTCTATTCATATTTTCTATCTCTTCCTGTTTGAATTTTGGTAGTGCATGTGTGTTTAGGATTTTGTCCATTTAATCTAGGTTGTCCAGTTTGTTGGCATATAATTTTTCATAGTAATCTCTGATGATTGCTTGTATTTCTGGGGGAATGGTTGTAATAGATCTGTTTTCATTCATGATTTTGTCTATTTGAATATTTTCTCCTTTCTTTCTGAGGAGCCTGGCTAGAGGTTTATCAATTTTGTTTATTTTTCCAAAAAAACAACTCTTAGTTTTATTGATCTGTTCAACTGGGTTTTTATATTCTATATTGTCTATTTCTGCCCTGATCTTTATTATTTCTCTTCTTCTGTGGGGTTTGGGGTGCTCTGGCTGCTCCGCTTCTAGTTCCTTTAGGTGCTCTTTTAGATTTTGAATTTTTGCTTTTTCTTTCTAGTTTGTTAAAATAGGCCTAGATTGCAATATACTTTTCTCTTAGGACTGCCTTTGCTGTGTCCCAGAGAGTTTGGATTTTTGTAATTTCTTTTCATTTGTTTCCATATATTTTTAAATTTCTTCTCTAATTGCCTGATTGGCCCAATCATTCTTTAGTAGCATGGTTTTTAACCTCTACATTTTTGGAGGTTTACCAGACTTTTTCCTGTGATTGATTTCAAGTTTCATAGCACTGTGATCTGAAAGTGTGCAGGGTATGATCTCTATTCATTTGTATTTATGGAAGGCTGCTTTATGCCCCAGTATGTGATCTATCTTGGAGAATGTGCCATGTGCACTCAAGAAGAAGGTGAATTTCCTACCTTCAGGATGCAGAGTTCTAAATATATCTATCAATTCCATCTGTTCCAGTGTGTCGTTCAGGTCCATTGTTTCTTTAGTGATTTTCTGTCTGGTTGACCTATCCATTGCTGTAAGTGGAGTATTAAAATCCCCTGCAATTAGCACATTCTTATCAATAAGATAGTTTCTATTTGTGATTAATTGTTTTATGTATTTGGGTGCTCCCAAATTCGGCACATAGACGTTTATAATTGTTAGCTCTTCCTGACAGAGAGACCCTGTAATTATTATATAATGTCCTTCTTCATCTTTTGTTATTGCCTTTACTTTAAAGTCCAGTTTGTCTGATATAAGTATGGCTACTCCAGCTTTCTTTTGACTTCCAGTTGCATGATAGATATTTCTCCATCCCCTTACTTTCAATCTGAAGGTGTCTTCAGGTCTAAAATGAGTTTCTTGTAGACAGCAAATAGATGGATTTCACTTTTTTATCCATTCTGCTACCCTGTGTCATTTGGTTGGAGCATTCAGTCCATTTACATTCAGTGTTATTATTGAAATATGTGGGTTTGGATTCATTCTGTTCTCTGTAGAGTTCATGTTTGTAGTGGTATCTTTGGTACCTTGTATTCCTTGCAACATTTCCCTCATAGAGTCCCTCTTAGGATTTCTTGTAGGGTTGGTTTGGTGGTGATAAATTCCTCTCAATTTTTATTTGGTAAAACCTTTATCTCTCCTTATATTTTGAATGACAGACTCACTGGATAAAGGATTCTTGGCTGCATATTTTTTCTGTTCATCACATTGAAGATTTCCTGCCATTCCTTTCTGGCCTGCCAAGTTTCATTAGATAAGTCTATAATTACTCTGATAGGTTTCCATTTGTATGTTAGGACCCTTTTATCCCTTGTTACTTTCAGAATTCTCTCTTTATCTTTATATTTTGCCAGTTTCACTATGATATGTTGTGCCAAAGGTCAATTAAAATTATGTCTTAGGGGAGTTCTCTGTACCTCTTGGATTTCAATGTCTATTTCCTTCCCCAGATTGGGGATGTTCTCAGCAATAATATGATCAAGCACCCCTTCAGGACCTTTTTCTCTTTCTTCTTCAGGAATTCCTATGATACGGCTATTGTTCCATTTGATTGTATCACCCAGGTCTCAAATTCTCCTTTCATGCTCCTGTATCAATTTCTCTCTCTTTTTCTCAGCTTCCTCTTTTGCTATAACTGTGTCTTCTAATCCACCTATTCTCCTCTCTGCCTCTTCAATCCATGCAGTAACCACCTCCACTTTATTCTACACCTCATCTGTAGCCTTTTTTAACTCATCACAGTTATTTAGAAAGTTCCTAGTCTTTGTGTCAATAGCTCTTCTGATGCTTTTTTCAAGCACAGCGATTGATTTTATGACAATTGTTCTAAATTCTTGTTCAGTTATGTTGCTTATATCTGTTTTAAGGAATTCTGTGGCTATGACTTCTTCCTGGAACTTCTTTAGAGGAGAGTTCTTTCATTTTCCCATTTTGACTAGCTTTCTGTCTCTTGTCAGTTTTAGAAGATCGTTATGCACTGTGCACCTGTTAGTATTGCTATATTAAAGGAGGCTCATTGACTGTCCAGGACCTGTTGTTTCAGGAAGTGTTTTTTTTTTAATTATGTCTCTCAATTTCTCTTGTTGTGCCTATGATTATTTTATTTCCCTACTCAGTGATCTTTGGGACTCTCGACCATATGTACTTTGGCTTGTTTCTTGAGGTAGCCCAGAAAAGGAAAACAGACAGAGAAACACACAGGGAACAAAGGCACGCAAGCACAGAGAAAATCAAACAAACAAACAAACCAAAAGGGGAAAGAAAGAAAAGAAAACAAAGGAAAGGAAAGGAAAAGAAAAAAATAGAAGGGGGGGACAGAAACAACAAAAGACAATGGACAGTCTAAAAGCGTATAACCAGCCGAGGGGAGAGATAAGAATGAGATAAGGAAAAATATATCTGGATGGTGAGGGGAAAAAAGGCAGCTCTCCCATGCTGGTGGGCTTGGTTTGCTGTAGGTAGCTGGGGGGGGGGGGGAGCTGCTCTCCAAGGCCCCACCTTGGTGGTTTCGGGGAGAAGAATGGCTGTGCCCCAAGGCCTTCTCGAACGAAGTATTGCAAGCCACTCTTTTGAGTCCAATCTCCGTGTGCCACAGGCAGGCCAAGTTGTATTTTCCGAACCTCACCTTATTGCCAAATTCTAGTCCATGCACTTTAATGCTACCGCCCAAGATGAGATGTACTCCTGCAGGAGGCCAGCTTCCTAGTCAGGATTGAGTAGGGAGAGTCAGGGAGCTGTTTCTCTTGGTGCCGCCTGGAACTGGTGCTGGCGAGCTGAGCCCAAGGGAGAATGCACCAGATAAATGGGACCGGTTTCTCTCCCCGTGCCCAGCGGTTACATATGGGATGATAATGCCTCTCCCTCTCCGTCACGGGGCTCATTTTTTCTCTTCTACTGAGACGCTTCTATGAACAGTTTCAGTCTCGCTTTCTCTTCCCCTTAGCTCTCCAGGACTCTGAGCGCTCTCCTCCACTCTCCTAGGCTCTGCATTGGACTGGGGCTTCCTCCCCTCTGCACCTCCTGGGCTCAGCCTCTTTATTTCCCCAGTTCGCACTCATTCAGGCACCTTTGAGTTTGTCTTCTTTCTGGACTCTGTGTGTTTTCCTCCCACTCTTGTAGATCAGAATATTGTCTATTTTTCTTTTTCTTTTTCTTTTTTTTAAGTTTATTTACTTTGAGAGAGAGAAAAAGAGAGAGGAAGAGAGAGAATCCCAAGCAGGCTCTGTGCTGTCAGTGCAGAGCCTGATGCAGGGCTCAATCACATGACCCACCGTGAGATCATGAACTGAGCTGAAATCAAGACTTGGTTGCTTACCTGACTGAACTACACCGGGGCCCCAATTTGTGTAGTTTTCTTAAGCAGAGGATGGCATAGAAGAGGTGATAAAGAACTAGATGGGAGGCTATAGATTTGGGTCTAGGTCTGGCTCTGCCCTTACTAACTGTGTGAAATTTGATTGGTCATTCTCCCAAATAGGGCTCCAGTTTTCTTGTCCTCACAGTAAGGACATTGGACCTGGTGCTGTCTAGTCACTCAAAGCTAATTCAAGTACTAAGTTCCAATACAATGGTTGTATCACGGAAAGCACATATGCTCTTGAGTTAGACTACTTCGCTTACACTTAATCTTTCTGTGTCTCAGTTTTTCCCTTTGTGAAAATGGGATAACACTTACTATATTGGATGATTGGCTAGGATTAAATTATATAAATCATGTAAATCACTTGAACAGTGCCTGGCATATCATCAATTTTCTAAAACCATTGGTTGGTGTTTATTATTTCTATGCAGCTATAGTTAGGTTCAAATATATATATTCATAGGACTGAAAATTCCAATCCTTTGAGATGAACTCTATGTTCATAAATATTTTATAATAAAATATTTTTACAATAAAAATGGTTCTCAATTTTAATAAATATTTGCAACCACATGATATAAATCAACCACTGATCTGATCATTTCTTTCATGTTTTAAAGGGGCCACAGTCTTGACAGTCTTATCAAAGTGGCTCCTGAAACAAACAGAACTAACCAAAGGTGAGGTTCACGGAACTCTTCTATATCTCTGGATTTTTCTATTTAACTTTAAAAAGTGTAATAAAATTCATTGTCTCATCATAGAGACAGCCAGTGATGGGACCCAAAAATGTGTTAGAAACATGGTGTTCAAGTCCTGGAAAGGGCTCCCCAGCTGTGGGCTTTAATGGAGGATAGAGAATTTTTTAAAAATGTTTTTTATTTATTTTTGAAAGACAGAGAGAGACAGTGTGAGCAGGGAAGGGTCAGAGAGAGGGGGAGATACAGAATCTGAAACAGGCTCCAGGCTCTGAGCTAGCTGTCAGCACAGAGCCCGACATGGGGCTCGAACCCACAAACCATGAGATCATGACCTGAGCTGAAGTCAGAGGCTCAACCGACTGAGCCACCCAGGCGCCCCGAGAATTTCTTAAAATGTCTCTTATCAGCATGGGATTTGTGTTCCATGCTATTGATTCCAACATAATTCTATTTCAGTATAATAGTTCCACATAATAGGATGCAATAATTTACACGAAAGGGTCTGTACATGATAAAATTAGTTTATAAGTTAATTGTAAAGATTAGTTAAATGATACAAACATTTCTGGCCTTTTTTCTCTTTAAGGTATATAACGTATTGTCCAATAATAAAGTATATGACATTAGGCTTCTTGTTTAGGCCTTTGGTGTTAGTGTTGGTATGAGAGCCCATTGTAATAATAAAATGTCTCTTTAGAGCTATAATTATCTATTTGAGTGTTTAGAATAAAAGCAATTTATGTAATTTGAGGTCTTACGTTCTGATTTAGCACTACATGAAGTGCAATTCTGAAGTGATTTATATAATATCTTAGAGTACCCTCAATGTTACAGATTCACATTATATATATATTACCCACATACCTTAGGTCAGAAAGTAACTCTGTTTTCCAAAAGTCCGAGATTATGTTGTTTTGCTTGCTTGCTTTTGTCTTTGCTATTTTTGGAGGGGCTGGAAATGGGAAACACATGGAAATGATAAATAATTTTATATTTTTATAGTTTTCTTTTGTTTGTTACAACCTCCCAAAATATCCTAAATTCTAATTCTGCTACAAAATATAATGTGGAAAATCAAAAGCTCAAGAGTAATTTAAATTTGAGGTTGTCTTGAAAGAAACAAGAATAAAACTAAATTAAATTCTCATATGTACATAATTGTGTAAGAAATGAATTCATAGCCACCTGCTTTTACGTAGGACTGAAAAGAATTCAAGTAATGATGAAGATTTAAACTGGCAACAATTACTGAATTTAATATTCAAGTTAAAAATGTACACATTATTATAGATTTTAGTTGATTTTACCACCTATTGCAACTTGCAACATTTTTTGGGGGTCCAAACTCATTCCCTTAGCAAACACAATGTGGGCTTTACCAAGATTATTTCAAGAATTTGGAATTCTCCAATTTCTGCCAAAAAATGAGATTAATCATTTGGCTAAGGGCATTCTGAAAGGGGACATGAAAAGAAAAGAGAACAAATTGATTTCTTGATATGCAGTGATATTGGATAGACTCTTCTTTTTTCATTGTTTCAATTTATTTCACTACAGCATTGAAGCAAATTCTGCATAATTACCATTTGAGAAATCCATTTTGATACAATAATAGCATAACTAGATCATTACTATAAATTATTAGTAAATAAATTGTAAGTTCATAAAGCCAAATAAACCAAAGAATATTGGCTTTCTACTCTTTCACAAACCCAACAATTAATTTTTAAATGACCCGAGAAAGTTGGTGACATAACATTCTTATACTTGACTAGACTATTTTTGGATGACATTGAATATATTTCTGTCTTGAGGAGTTAAGACTCATTGTACATGGGCTCAGAAGCCAAGAAATGCATACCAGACTTAGTCCACACTCCCTCTCAGGATGACTGTGATGATGTTGGCGAAGAGCATAGTGCAGATGTAGGTAGTTACTGTGGACAGAGAGAAAGGATGGGGTCCAGTTGCTATGGTTTCAAACCTGGTTCATTCTCAAGCACTTCTTCCTACGAGCCCCCAAAGAGTGCCTTCCCTTCTAGGAAACTCAATTTCTTTATTTGTAAAGGAGGACGATAATATCTACCTCAGTGGGTTGTTTTGAGGATTCTTTTAAAAAACGTGGTTAAGTAGAAACTCAATACACTTATTACTTTTATCTAGGATCTCACTGTATGATTTGCATGTGTCAAAAGAAAAAATGTCAGTCATAAATTTGCTGGTTTATAGCTGAATTTGACCTTCTGTTTTCTTTTGTTTTAGCAGTAAAGCAAGTCTTGATGAACTGATTAATGTAAGCCCCAAAGCTGTCAAAAACATGACTGGGTGAGAGAAAGATGTTAATTTATTTTGTTTTGTTTTTCCTCTTAAAACACAGTATGAATATAAATAATTTATATTCATTCTGTGGGCAGACTGAATATAGGTCTTGAAAAACCATCACGGTTTTGATATGTTCCTGGAAATAAATATCTATTTATTACTAGCAAGAAAGAGAGGTAGCTGAAGAAAATAGTATGCTGGTGTCTTCTTTCCACCTTAAGTGAAGCAGGTGAAGAGACTGGTTGGGGTGGGAACATAGTCTATGTGCTGTATTTGTTTTGTTTTGTTCTTTATAGTATTGATGTTAATACCTTTGTCTCTTGAACTGATGACAATTTATGAATAATAGTTAATTCCTAAAAAGACCTAGAACACTCTGTTAGATTCAGTATCAGCAATACTTTACTCCATTTCATAGAGCATTTTCTGGTAGTCAGTGGAAATATTATGAGGTTTATTGTTTCTTAGATGGTATGATGCCCCCAGCAAAATTATGGACCTAAATTTTTTTATTTTTTTAGGCAGTATGTGTAAGATAATAAAACTCACTTGTCATCTCTGGCTATATGAAGATTTTAATACCATTACACACTATATACATATATTGATTTCCCTTTTTGAGTTAGTTGATACATATAAAAATTGCAAAATTTGAGAGATGAAGGAAGGAATCCCAGAGAACTTCCAGCCTTATTGGTTTGAACAATTTTGAAAACCCCTGGTTCAGTCAAACCTATTCAATTTCGAGAAGAGGAAACAGACTCACAAAGTTTAAGTGATCTGACCAGGGTCACAGAGAAAACTAGTGGGAGACTGATAGTAGTTCTGTGATCTGTTAGGGAGTGAATAATTATGGAGAACCTACTGGGTTTGAAGCTTGCAACTAGGTATCATTAGTTGCACATTATGTATAATTATAGGCCATGGACACCACAAAGAGAATTCAGTAGACATATTCAATCTTATTAACAGCATGCAATTATCATAGATTAAAGCTAATTATGAACTGGGGGGCACAAAGATGTTACTCCAAGAGAATAATAGGTTGTCAATTTAATATATTACATTTTGGAACACTCATGTACTGCCTTCTGAATATAGAATGCATTGTCAGTACATTCATTGCATTTAAAAAGGAAAAGAGACATTGAATGGTTAATTTAACAAACATGACAGGCAGTCAAGTTCATATTCACAATTTCCTAGGAGTAGATGTTGGAGATGGGCAGAGTCTTACAGATGATCCAGTCACCTCATTTTACAGATGAAAATACTGAGGCCAGGGGCAAAAATCTCATAGTCTCCTATGAGTTCTTCTAACTCTCAGCGCAACTCCTGGTCTTTAAACCACAACACACCAACTTTATCTTAAAAGAAATGAAAGTTAATTAAACACCTCCAAAAATAGTGGAGGTTTATAAAGCTAGAGTTGTTGCTCTTGCCACGGGACAGCCAGGAGGTGTCTTATACTGCTCTACAGGGTCACTTGAAATATTATTTTAGAGGTGACAAGGGCACAAATGTGTAAATGCCTGCAAAACACTTTACAGCTCTTAAACTACATGGAGGCAGTGATAGCTAAATATTCTAATATATCCCTTTACATCCTTAAAGCAAAACAAATGAAAGCAGTGACTTGAGTGGGAAGAATGTTACATTTTCCTGGATAAAGTTTAGATATAAGATTTCTGGGTTTTCAGGGATCCAGGGCCCGAAAGAAAAGGTCTATAAATTTATTATTTTCAAGTCATTGAGATAAATTCTGTGACGCTATCAATCAAGGCAATTCAGAACAGATACTGAGATCCTCATTTTGTTAAAACACTGTGTTGTCTTTTTAGTAGTGGTAGAACACAGCGTTCATTTGTATATTTTCTAAGCCAGGATTTCTCAAACTGTGGGTCAAAACCCACCAACGGGTCTTGCAATTAGTGTAGTAAGTGGCAATCAGCATTTTCCCTCAATTAAATAAAATTAATTAAATAGAGTGGAAAGCATGAGAGTTATTATGTAGTAAGGGTATTATTTAATGAAATTTGTATTTGCTGGTGTGTGTGTATCTCTGTCTATCTGAAAAGAGAGTATTGAGTCGTGATGTAAAATGTATTTCTTTTTTTTAAGTTTATTTATTTATTTTGAGAGAGAGAGAGCACATGTGTGCAAACATGAGCAGGGAAGGGGCAAGAGAGAGGGAGAGAGAGACTCCCAAGTAGGCTCTGCACTAACAGCAGGGGTTCCATCTCATGAGCCTTGAGATCATGACCTGAGCCAAAATCAAGAGTGACTGACTGAGTCACCCAGGAGCCCCTGAAATGTATTTCTTACTGCACTTTATGAAACCGTAATTTGAATATCACTATTCTGGGTTGTTGTAAAAATGAGATTTTGTGTGTTCATCAGAAGAGTGAAAATGGAAGTTCTCCTGATTGTGTCTGCAGCTTACTCTAAATCATGTTGGCACACAAATGTTACATGTAGTTACATTAAAAAATATTGTAACATTTGAACACATGATCTTCTCTACAAAGTTCTATTCTTTGTACTTTTTATTCTAATATATGCAATTAAACTCACTTTGTTTTTTTAATTCCAGTACGGTTAACATACAGTGTTACAGTAGTTTAAGGGATACAGTAATCTCACTTTAGAGATCATTGTCTTTTAAGCACAGTTGATCTTAATACTAGATTTTGCAATCAACGTATACAAGGAAATTATATTTTGAATAGCTCTCATTGAATAAGCCTTCCTTTAATAGTATATGTGACACTAACTGAATATCTTTAATTGTGAACGTTATTACTGATGATAATTCAAAACAGTGAAAATTCAGTTAGTAGCTTTCTGTCTACCCTGGAAATCTGAGAACAATGATGGAAAGAAAAAGTGACACCAGAGGCTGGGAAGCATATTCCATGGAAATATTAGGTTTGGGAAGGAAATACAGACTTTTTCTCAGAACTTTTCAGTGTTGAAGCTCTAAATGGCTCCTCTTCAGCTCTTAACCTTGTTTTAATCTTTTTGAGGAGTAAAATGTCTCTTATTTTTATATAAGGAGAAAGGACCGCTAGGGGAGGGGGGAAAAGGGAAATAGGCAGGTTGCTGTCCAAAATGGTGCTGAAAGCAGGTCATCTTGGTCCTGTGATTTCTTCTTTTCTTTTCTTTTCTTTTCTTTTCTTTTCTTTTCTTTTCTTTTCTTTTCTTTTCTTTTCTCTTTTCTCTTTTTAATGTTTATGTGTTTCTTTTTTTTAATTTATCTTTGAGAGAGAGAGAGAGAGAGAGAGAACGCATGTGCATGAGTTGAGGAGAGGCAGAGAGGGAGACAGACAATCTCAAGCAGGCTCTGCACTGTCAGTGCTAAGCCGGACACGGAGCTCGAACCCACAAACTGAAATCCTGACCTGAGCTGAATCAAAAGTTGGATGCTTAATTGACTGAGTCATCCAGGCGCCCCAGTCCTGTGATTTCTTGCCATTACAGGCTGTTGTGTTTCTCTGAATAAATATTAAAAAGGGGTTTACAGGAACACACTGAATGAAAAATCACCACTTGCCAGCCCTTAAGGTATGACACTGAGGCAGTGAATGGCAGCCAACTGTGTGGGAAGAAATACTGTTCTTGACTGAGAGAAGAAACTGGTGGGGCTTCACATAGGAAGCAGACAGTCTTCAGAGCATGTAACTAATTTGACCATGAGCAGCTGAGTTCAATTCAGCTTTTTAGTCATTGTAAAGGAAAGAAATGTCACAGTTTTGATGGATTGCTAGAATGCTCTTTGCCAAGTCTTATGCTAAGTATAATCCCAATTTTAGAGCTTATTTTAAAAAAATATCTTCAGTTGGTGAATGTGATTTAAAAACTAACAAGGACAAGGACACTGAAATCAGCTTGTATCTTCATGTTGTTAAAACACCACAGAGGGGTAAGTTGTTAACCCCCAGGTGTTTGCTGTGGACTCCAGCCAGCGTGCCCTCATGGACGTGCTATCTGGCTATGAAGTGTGTAAACTCAGAGCAACTTCTCTTCAAGTCCAGCATAGCCCGTCCCCCCGAATTAGTTAGAAAACTTGTTTCAGGGCTGTTCTGTGCCAAACCAGTATGTCTCATGCTAAATGATAAGATGGCTAATCCTTTCTTCTAATTCCAACCAACTTGAACCCGCATTATTTCTAACCCAAGCTGCTTTGATTTTTTTCTTTCACTTAAAGAAATCGAGATCTTGATAAGCTCATCAGAGTGAGTCCTGAAACTCTCACCAGCAACCGAAGGTACTAGAACTATATTAATTTTTGTGTTTTGGGCAGGAAGAATATTTTGGTTTATTATTATTTCAAGCTGATTTATAACCTTAATGCTCCTGCCAAAAGAACTTTACCATTAACTTTCTCTCCTTTTATTTTTCTATGTAAAGAAACCAGGATCTGGATAACCTCATCAGAGTGAATCCTGCAGTGACCAGAAGCAGTCAGAGGTAATCAAATAAAATAGTCATTTCATGTTTTCATCTGTCTATTGTATAAATCCACACTATCTCATCAGTGGATTTATAATGTGGCTAGCATAACCAAAACCTATCACTAACCTGAATTTATTATTTTTTCTCTTTTGAACAGTAAAGGCTTGGACAATCTCATTAAAGTGAAGTCGCCAGCTCTCAAAACCACTGAGCGGTAAATGACTTTACCTATCTTGAGGTGTTCTTAAGGTTCTAGTTAAAAATTTTATTTCTTTCTCTCTCTCTTAAAGAAGCCTTTTACTGGGGTGCCTGGGTGGCTCAGTCAGTTAAGCGTTTGACTTCAGCTCAGGTCATGATCTCACAGATTGTGAGTTCCAGCCCCCTATCTGGTTCTGTGCTGACAGCTCACAACCTGGAGCCTGCTTCAGATTCTGTGTCTCCCTTTCCCTGTGTCCCTTGCCTGCTTGAGCTCTGTCTCTGTCTTAAAAATAAATATATAGAATTTTTTTTAAAAAAAGGAGTCTTTTACTTTTCCTTAGTGTTCAAATGAAGACACAATTCTAACTCCTGTGTCTCCTGTCAGCCAGGAAACATTGCAGTCTTCTGGAATCCCACTATTTGGGATTCAGTTCTGTACTTTTTGTTTACAGGGGTGCAACTCTATGTTTGTTGTCTGTAGCACGTTAGGACTGAAATGAAAATGAAGGGCAGTCAAATGAGAAGAAAAAGTATTTCAGAGAAATTGAACCAAACTGGTGGCTTATGTAGATGACTATAGAGCATCAGAAAGGATATTCAGGGTCCTCAGCGTTAGAGCCCATAGGTCGTGTGGGCTCACAGACTGTTACAGCAGATTTTAGCCTTGAACTTCCATTTTGAGTTCTGCAAATATAATTTACTATCTTTATGTGATATCTATATATTCCACCTAAAGGGCCTTATTAATAGACAATAATAAATAATGCACCCGAATGCATTATATTAGAAATTCGAATTGTCCTGCTGACCTGCAATGTTATCATTGCAAACATAGAGCTGGGAACCATAGTCTCAATGTTCTAAGATAAGGAAAGCAAGTTAACATATGGAGAAGTGTTTGGAACCCGCTGGGGGAAAGAAGGCAGAGTAGTACACTCATTGGCCCAGCTCTTGCGTCTCCTAGTTTGTTGTCTACATTAGGGCATGACTTTGCTCTTTCTGCTTGTATGGTTTTGTCACTGGGGTGCTGGAGTCTTTGGAGGAGGGAGGCGCTAGAAGAGCCACTGCCACGGAGAGGGCAGCACCTACTGAGCCCCCCTCGTGGGACTGGCAATTTATATACATTCAATCCTTACAAGTACCCCATGAGAAATATATTCATATAGCCTACTTTATAAAAGAGAAGAGTATAGCTCAAAGACATTAAATCACCTTCTGAAGAAAGAAAACATATCCTGGATCTAAACTCAAGTCCTTCTGATGCCACTGCCTAGAAGAAAAACAAAAAAATCTGGGGCTACAATAGCTGAGACTCCCATCTTCTTTCCATCCTTTATACTCACTACAGCCCTCCCCTTCTAAATCCCCCTCCCACCCTGCAGTGAAAGGAACACAATTACATATGCTTATTCTAGTGAATAGTCACTTAGGTGACAGGGAGGAGAGAAAGTACTTACCTCATAGTAGAGGTTTCCTACTAGCTGAAATATCAGCAGGTTTTGGTCTCAATCCTGCCATGATAATTGTATGGAAATATCTCTGTTATGTAGAACCATTTCTTCATACTGGTTTTGGCTGGGTCAGATTTTTCTTTTTATTGGTAACAGTATTAGGAGGTTCCCAGCCATGTTGGAAGTGATTAGGTTTAATAACCACATACAGAATAACTAATAGTAGCTACTATAGCCAGCCCCTCCCTCAGTGTCTGAGTCCCCAAAATGCACTTCTCTCTCTCTCTCATACACACACACACACACACACACACACACACACACACTTTCCCCTTTTCCTCACTTTCCCTTCTTTCCTCCCTCCTTTTGGCAAATGCACTATGTTGATAGACCATGGTAACTTTCTGGTAAAACTTTTGTCTTTTGTTGATTAGAAGATGCCAACTTTATAAAAGGGTAGTTTTTATTTCATCAACTTCTTTAAAAATATCTATAGAAAGAAGACATTTTCCTTACATGGATGAGATTCCTATAAAAAGGAAATTTTAAAATATTGGCCATCTTGTGGCTTTTAGATGGAAGCTCGGTCCATAAATCTAACCTGAACGATGTCTGACTCTTCTTTAGGAGCGACTCCAGATTTAATGATAATCAACCAGGTTATCCAAGAATTAGAGCAGAACAGACAAACAGAAAAGCTGCCTATTTGAAAAAAGTGACTTCATTCAATTGGCTCAGCCACCTGTAACTAGAACGTATCTACGCTGCCCCCTTGATTTTAGTGGGTAGAGAGAGGGGGCATTTTAAAGCATCTCCCAGTGGAATAACAGCCACAGGCAATTTTACATCCAATTCAGTGTGACATGAGCATTGCTTATTTAATAGTAGAACAGCAGTGAATTAGAATCCGTTCTGTGTGGCTTTGCTGACATTTCCAGCAGCTGTATATGTGATGCACACTTAGGGGTGGTATCAACTTTGGTCATCGATCGGAATGTATGGAGGTGTCCCTGAGCTCCTTCTAGGAACACAACAACCCAAACAAATGCAAATGTGTGCAGAGTTTTCATTTATTCAGGAAGAAACTGCATGGCTTTTAGCAATGGCAGCTTCACATTGTCACAAACCAACATAGAAAGGAGACATTCAATTATCTGCAGCCTATAAACTTCTGTTCACAAATGAAGATTGAAAAGCAGCTAGTACCTTAGAGAATGTATCCTTTATCTGAAGTAGAAAAAGGATTCTGAAATATTTGTATTATTATACTTCTGTAATTTTAGGGGCTTCTTATTCTCTAAGACATATACCTCCAAGTTTTGTATTCCAACAAGAGAAGAGTTTCTTCCTATCTTCCCATTGCAGATTCCTCATATCTACGCTCAAGGAAAAAAGCTGGGGGAAGGGGTAACCTTGACTCTTTCCAATGCTTCATTCCCCATAATTGAAAGGTCACTCTTTATGCTTCTATCTCAGGAACTAGGATACTTCATCTTCCCAGATACTACCATGACCAGATTACAATTCGGCCTCCTAATTGGTCCGTCTGCTGCCAGTCTTGCCTTCTGCCCTTCAGTCCATTGGCCACACTGTAGAGTGATCCTCCTGAAACAGAGATCTGATCACATCATTCTGAACAAACCCTCCAGTGGCTTCCCATTGCAGTTGGACAATGGCCATCCTCCTTAACCTGGTTTCCAAAGCCTACATGATCCTGCCTTCACAGGCTTCCCACAGCCCTACTCCCCAGGATGTGCCCCCCTACATAAAGGCAAACCCCACCTTATCTTTCACTGGTATTACATTGATAACAGGCCCCCACCCCAGACCCACCACATCTGCATCAGATGCTTCTCTTAGATATTCTCAAGCTCTCTGACCTTCTTGTCCCAAACTTTTGTCTCCTAGAGGGAGTTATTATTTAATCATCTCTCCCCAACTATAAGCTTTTTGAGGGTAAGGATTGGGTCTGTCTTGTTCACTTCTTTATTTACAATATAAAGAACAATGCCTGGCACATATTAGGTGCTTAAAAATACTCTGAATTAAAGGCTAAAATCTCAGACTAATCAAGGACCTTCAGTTGTCTATCGAGATAAAGCTAATTGCTTTCCAGCTCTAACATTCTGAGCCCCCACAAGTGAAACCACACTGAAGGAATCTGATATCTTATGATTGGTCTGCTGGCTGAAGCCAATGACTGTCTCTTGCTCATGACATAACCTCAATCAACCATGGTGATGAATTAGAGCCACTAAAATTCTTGAGTACATCTTACATTTAAAATACCTACATTGTCCAATTTCCAATGGACCTGCTCATTCCTCTAATATAAAATATTTAAGACTTCCTCATTGAAAAGAAGTATAAAGATATATAAAGCCAGGCCCATTTTGCCGTGTCAACAGAGATGAAGAATTATAACACTTATCTCACTGTGTTCTCTACTCCTTTCAGAGAGACAAATATTCATTTTGAACTAAAGCTTAATGCCCAAGATTTAGTTCTTGGCATAAAAGAAGTGCCATAGTAAATTTTTTATATGGAGGCTCTTAATTTTGCAAATGTGTTTGATACCCTACAAAAGCAATTTAAGTAAGCTGTAGAGAGAGAAACATATTGCAGCTTTTAATAAATACCTCCCACACCCTCGTGAGAGAGGAAGAGCAGTGGTGAGTGAGCTGCTAACTTTCTCTCATGCAGAGCTGATCTTGAGAAAAGTTGTATAAAAGCAGACGTAGTAGTACCTATTTATTTTCTTAATCTGCTCTGCAGTGGGATGGTGGAAAATAGATTATATTACTATAACAAAGATAAATGCTCATATTCAAGATTTGTGATATGACTTTACATAACAGGTAGCTCATTCCCCACCCCCACCCCCAATTTTGAAAACTACATTTAAAAAAGCATGTTTAGGTGTAAAGGTTAACAAAATTTCTTTCTAGCATTCTTCACTGTATCCACAGAGAAGTGGCCATTTTTCTTGGACCTAATTCCAACTGCTCATAAATGTATACAGTTATAAGGTCTTCCTTCCACTGCAATTGTCATGGAAAGGGTTTGGAATCAAGGCTTTGCTCCACCCTGCTGCATGTAGCTCGGCTTCTATAAAAATCTACTTGTCACACTTTGGTTCACAGCTTTTCATTTTCTACCACAGTGTAAAAACACGATGCAGTAGATGTGCTCTTAATTAAAGAGTGGAAATTTATTTTTGTATCCTTCAACTTGGGAATTTTATGGGTAATTTGAACTTTTATTGGATCTAGCTGATGACATCAATCAGAGTGAACAAACAAGGCAAATACACATGGTGTGCTTCTCATAATCTTGAACTTTTCATTTTGCTTTACATATTAGTAGAGATTACTCAGAATAAAATCTTATAATTCACTTTATCAAATTTGGTATGTGATGCTATTTAATAGAAACAACAAAAATTCTACCAAGCCACTAATATGTTTATATGATGATTCATGATTATACTGCTTTGGGCATATGCTTCTTTGAAGGCATGTATAAGTGCCAATTTTTAGTTACTTACTTGTAGTTATTGGATTTGTTAGATTCTGGCTTCTCATTATTTTTCAGGTCTGAGCCCATCCTGGCTGTCCCTCCTGATAGTTGGGATCCAGAAAGGCTTGGGTCCTTGGGTGGGGGTGGAGGATATGCAAAGATCCAGTGTCTGCAGCAACCAGGAGCAGAAAGTACCAGCAGAAGTGAGGTCCAGGAACAGGCTGAGAAACTAAATGTAATCATGTTGTGAAGGCAGAAGAGACCTCTATTAGTTTTCTAGGGCTGACATGACAAGTACTGCAGACTGAGGGGCTTAAAATAGAAATGTATTTTCTCACAGTTCTAGAAGCTAGAAGTCTAAGCATAAGGTGACTTGTCTGTACGGTTGGTTCTTTCTGATGATTGAGAGAAGCATCTCTTTCAGGTCCTTCTTGGCTTGCCTTCACCCTGTATCTTCACATTATCTTCCATTTGTGTGTCTTAGTCCAACTTTCCTCTTCTTGTACATATACCAGTCACATTGGACCAGGGCCCACCCCAATGACCTCATTTGAATGTGATTACCTCTGTGAAGACCCTATCTCTAAAAGTCACATTCTGACATACTAGCAGTAGGACTTCAACATATGAATTTGGTGGGGGAACACAATTCTATCCCTAATGACATCCCAAAACAAAGATACAAAGTCATATTTGAGAGCTGCATAAAAAAAGAAACATATGCAATTTCGGGGTGACTGACACCAAAGGAGATGAAATGCCCATCACTGCCTTTACTGATCTTTTTCTACAAGGTCATGGTGCACAGTAAGTGCCTTGATGTGGGTGGAGCTGACTGCCTGAAAAGTTTGGGGTCTAATGTCTTCTCCTGGGGGACCCATTTAATATTTTTCCCAGGGCTAGGTAAGGTAGTTAAAAATTTCCGCTAGAGAAGTAGAAAAATGGAATTTAAATTTAATTTCAGAAATCATTTGGAGCACCTTCTATGTACAAGGCCATGTAAGGCCATGGCAGTGAGACTCTACTTTCCAGTTGCAGTGAAAACCATCAGTGTCCTTACAAAACGGCCCTCAGCTCATCCTAGGTTAGCAGTGGAAGGAGAGTCATTTGCTGGGACAAAATTCTAATTCTCCCAAGATTCATATATCCTGGTGATCTCTATTTACCCTTGCTAACCAGGCTGGTTTGGCACTCCTAGGAAACTGGATTAGGCGACATCATGGTACATCTCTTAATTTTATTTCATTATCCCCAAGTATTTAGTGAAGTATTATTTTAAAATGATCAAAGGAGGATTACTTAATGCCTGGGTTATTAAAGTAGTACAGTGGCCTTTGAAGCCAAGAAGGTAGCTCTAAGAATTCCTGAAGGACCGTTAGGAGTTCAGCAAAAGTCTTTTCTCTCCCTTTCTAAATTTGAGCGATGTGATCTGGGAGATTTCCTTACATAGTTCATTGAGAGAGTTACATTGAGGGAGTCAGTTCTGAATTTTACATCATTCAGACTGCAGAATCAGATGATTGAAATATTTCTGAACTACTTCTGAAATCTTGTGCCTTTTACATGTATTTATTAGCATATTTTCCCTACTGTAACTCACATTAATAAATAATCTAACTAATTTCTACATTTTCAAAATTATGCAGCTAGTACTTTAAATGTGAAGTTTAAGTGTAGCTATGGAATGCTGCCCAATTTGCAGATTTATCAATTATTGATGGTTTGGATGTTATATAAAAAGAGTATTACATCTCAATATACTATAAGAATTTTTTGTATTATTTTTCATCCTTATCAATACTAATTTTGTGAGAGTCCATACTCTGATTTTATGTAAACTTATTTAAATCTACTATTCACAATCATGAGCAGGGAGATTTATAAAAACTAGAGTTAATTCCAAAGATGAGAAAAATTAGAGCAGAAATACAAATGAAAAGGCAGTCTATCAAAATAGTGGAATCAATTGTGCCCCCTGCTGCATCACTGAACTTCTGTTAACTATCATTTATTTATGCTTCTTCAGTTCACCCACAATGGGGGTCACTGTGCCATGAATTTTGCTTACATTAACTCATTTATTCTCACCACAGCCTAATGAAATTAGATATGATTAGTCTAGTTTACAAAAGAAAGATTAGGAAGGTTGATTAACTTGTCCAAGGAAATAGAGGAAGAGATGGCCACATTGTTCTCACTCTTAAACAATGGTCCTAATCAATTGGTTTCATGACAAAGGCTTTTCCAAACTCATGGGGGAAAAAAATCAAGAACCACCAGTGTTATAGCCAAATATATAAATAACTAATATTTCAAAAAAACATATCAGAGGACATTATAGATTATGAAACCATATGAAAATCATTGCTGCAGCTCAAGTTCAAGAATCTAATTGTCCCATTTATCCTCTACATTACGTATTGTTTATTCAAATTTTGGGTTTCGTGTTTCTGTGATCTACAAAGCTGGAATGAAATCTCTAATTAAATATCCAAGAATTGATTTCAGATAGGCAGGTGGCTTGGCCTCAAATCTTGACTCTTTTACAAATTAGTTAATTGACCTTGGAAAATTCACTTAGACTTCTGGAGCCCAGATGCTGTCCTGCAGGGTTTTGTGAGATCTGAAGGAGAGAATCTATGTGAAAATACATAGTTAGTACTTTGTGACACAAAGTTAGTACTCATTAAATGTTAATTGAATGAGACTATAAATCAGTTGTTTATTTACAGACCAAATTTCTCAAAACTTCCAAAAGATTAGTTCTTTCTTTTTCTCTCACACATAATCTAGGCTCTCATATTTGAATTGTATAGAATAAATAGCTCAATGTCAGATTTCCGATGGTCCATATGAAGACGGGTATTTATGCATATTTATATTGTACATATTAATTACGTGTACTTTTTTCACTTATAGAGACCAAGACCTGAAAAATTTCATTGAAGTAAATTCTAATGTCTCTGAAAATAAAAATGGAAGGTAAGACTTATTATAATTTGCTTTTTTGTTGTCAATTCCAGATGAGCCTACATAAATTATATAACGCTAGAAGATTTACTGAGGAGTTGAATTGTATTTGATACTTAGAAATAAACATGATTGAAAAACAAAAATAAATACACAAAATACTTAATAGGTAATATGGAAAAAAGTTAAACAAAGTTCAAATTCTGTTGGAATTTCTGACTAAGAGCCTTCTATTCAATTGCTTAGTGTAAAAGGCATCATGGAAATTCAAAGCTCTGCACTTGGGCTGTGAAGATTTATTTTTACCTATTGTTGCTTGGTAGTCTTTCAGTGGTGCTGAGAGCACTCTGGGAATCTCTTCCTTGGATACCTAGTGCTAAAAGAATGCACAAAGTATCACAGCTACAAAACAGGACCTGGTTTTGAGATTTCTTTACACCACACAGTATAATGACATTAAAACTGTCATACTTTGTTTCTTATACAAGGAAAGTTGGGATAGAAGCTCAACTTCATTGTTGTTACAGACTGTTTCAGAAAGAATCAAAGTGTTTTCCATGTTTTGCAATTTCCCCTCAGATATGGGGGACTCCCCCCACATATGGGAGACTCTAAAAACAATGGTTTCCTATTTTTTACCTTCATAAGGCATGGTTGTCATTTCTATTAAAATTTTTTCATGCAAAGAAATGATACTGTCAATATTGTATGTGGAGATTGGAAAAGCAGAAAGAGATCCAGGTCATTTTTTCCCCAAAATGTCTACAAAAGACTCTTGCATCTAATGTTACCTTCTTTCTGTTCCCTTAATTCCCTAAATCATCTTCTGCCTTCTTTTCTTGTGATCACACAAAAGCTTTTGCCAAAACTTGGGAGGGTAAATTTCAACTGAATCTGTTTATCTTAGAAAAACATCTATTATTTTGGGAGTAGGACTGGGCTTACAGTTAACCAGTCTCACTAAAGTATTACCTTGAAATAATTAAGGTTAAAAAATTCTAAGTAAATGATTATATATGATTAAGAAACTTCTCATTTAATATGATTTGTCAAATGCTCCAATTTCAGTGTGGCTTGTTTTATGAAATGGTTTTTATTAGAACGATTAATGAAGAAATGGAATATTATGGAAATTCAAGAACAGGAGTGGTAGCATGGGCAGACCTCATAGATTCCTGATCTGGAAGTTATTCCTTCTTGGTCAGAGGACGTTCCCTCAGGAATCCCTGGACACTAACCCTAGTTCTTTGTTATTACTAGAACTTAGCTACTTCCTGAATATTGGCCACTCCCTATTTTTGTCTTGCTTTTCCTTCTGCCTATTGGCTTCCTTACTCTCTAGTCTATATCTATTTGATAACCAAGCATGGGCTGCTTTGCAGTTTCTGCCTTCTCGTACCTTGAGCTTACTCGAAGTAAGTTTTTTCATGGCCTTTCTGGCCTCCTAAAGCAAGGCATTATGGGTATGGCCATCTGCACTGAAGTTGGTATATAGATAGAAAACACCATGGTTGACAATAAGGTACACACATTCTCCATTCCCTTCCTGCAATTTCATCTGTGTCTCTTGCCTGACATAATCCAACTATGACATATACATTCACAACTGCACCCACTCTCTCCCCAGTGAGAGAAATCATCACATTCAGTTACTGTACCTAGAGGCCTTAACTACCACCTCTCAAATCCATTTGTTGGTCCAAGTTCTGTTTCCAGGTAGTGTTCATTCTCCTTCAGTTCGATCACAATCCTGAAAATGTACCATGTCTCATGGTTCTGCTCACTAGTTACGGAATGGAAAATGTAAGCACCACCCTGGCATTGACACAACTGTAATAAAAATTTTCCCCTGGAAAAGAATGGGACAAAGAAATTTCTGGGCCCAGTTTTTGTGCCCATGTGTTCTGGCTACAAAAAGGACTGTCAAAGTGGGTAAATAGGTAAATATTCAATAGGAAGGAAATTAAGAAAATTCACAGAAAATAAGAGTCTTGGGCTACATGTAGCAGGTTAGTAATTCGAGGGATTGAAAGAGCCCAATTGTTCTGGCATCAAGTCCTCTATTTTTTACAGTAGAGTACTTTTTAAGAAATATATTTAAAAATTATAATTTTTACAAGAGCTCAAGACCTTGACATTTTATAACAGTAAACCACAATACATAGGATACAAGATAGTAAGCTCTTAATAGGATTTTTTTCTTTATGCAAAAGAGATTTGTAAAATTTGCAGGAGTATCTATGTTTATCAGTTGAAGTTGTTTTATGGTGTTGAATCTCAGGTTGCTAATGTTAAGTTAGTAAGACAATGGAAATCTAAAAAGAGTCCTGGGCCAATCTGCTAAACTGAGACTTGATTCGCCTTATGAATGTATTCACTTTGTATAGTAATTGGATGTCCAAGTAAATATATTTTTCTAATCAGCATATTCATGGAGTGTACAGCCATCACCACAATCAATTTTAGAACATATGTATCACCTCAGAAAGAAGCCCCATTCCCAGGGACAGTCACACATCATTTTCTTCCCAACCTCTCAGCCCTAGTCTGCTTTCTGTTTCGATGAATTGTCTATTCTGAACATTTCATATAAATGAACTCATATACTATGTGGCCCTTTATGACTGGCTTCTTTCAAGATTCACCCATTTTATAGCATTTATCAGTATTTTATTTCTTTTTATTGCCAAATAGTATTTATTCCACTGTATAGCTAAACAACATTTTGTTTATTCATTAATTGATGGGCATTTGAATTGTTTTTGAATTCTGGATTGTATTGAAGTATTGTGAACAATGCTGCATATATGTTTTTGTGTGGAATATGTTTTCATTTCTCTTGAGTATATACCTAGGAGTAGAATGGCTGGATTGTATAGCAACTTATGTTTAATCATCTAAGGAACCGCCAAACCATTTTCCAATCAGCTGTACCATTTTATATTCTCACTACCAATATATGAAGATTCCAGATAGGTAAATTTTCAAGATAAATTTCCACCTCAGAAAACATTTTCTAAAGAGTAATCCCATTTGAAATTCTGTAAGATCCAACACAGTTTGAGTTTATATTTTATAGAGTTGTTATTTAATTAAATAAGGCACAAAACTATGACCATTAATTGGAAGTTATAATTCAACAATTTGTTTCAATGAAGAATAACTTCTTAATGATAAAACTGTTCATTAACAAACACTGTGAGTCAAGAGTTCCCCTTTATGAGGATTATTCAAGGCATCTGAGAGGAATACCTGGGCAGAGGTTCCTCGATTGTACTGGTTCCCAAACTTCAGTGTATGTCACAACTGCCAGCTGATAGAGGGATCACATATTGAGAACCAGTGCTCTTCTGGGTAAGATGTTGGGCTGCCCAGACTCTAAGGTGGTGGTTCCCAACTTATCTGGCATGTGAGACTCACAGAAAATGCTTAAAAAAATCCCAGTGCTCAAGCTGTGAGCCAAGCTGATTAAATCAGAATATCTGGATGTGGGGCCCAGTAGCATTGTAAGAAGCACCACGAGTTATTTTGCTGGTTGCCAAAGCATTTTTAAACTATTTCTATGGTTCTAAATAATAAAAAAATATATATTGTTACCAATTATTGGCATCAAGATAGAATTTCCTTTGTAATATCTATCACCGTCTCCGGAAGAACAAAGAAAGACTTGACAACTATTACAGAGCCTAGAAGGCTAAAGAGACATTAGTATTATGTGGAAAATAGATCCTGATTCTGAATCTGGGACTGAGAAGGGACATCAGTGGGAAAACTGTTGAAATACAAATGAAGTATGTAGTTTAATAAATAGTGTTATACAAACGTTGATTCTTTAGTTTTGACAAATATACCATGGTTATGTATGATATTAGCATTAGGAGAAGCTGGGTAAGGAGTAGACATAGATTCTCCACCTATCTTTCTAATTTTCCCATACACTTAAAATTATTCCAGAATAAAAGGTCTTTTTTTCTAAATCTGTCACCTTCCAAACCTACTGACATGGCAAAACCCATCAAAGAGTTTATTGTTCCACATTTCAAATTTGTTTACTAGTATTTGAGTTTTATTCACAATTATAAAAATTAAATCTCAATGAAGCCATTATCTTTAATCACTTTGTAAACACAGTCAGGAAATGCTACTTGTATTATTAATCTGTCTGGGCTGCCGTAACAAAAGACCACAGACCGGGTGGCTTAAACAACAAAACTTTATTTTCTCACAATTCTGGAGGCTAGAAGTCCAAGATCAAGATGTTGTCAGGTTTGGCTTCTCCTGAGGCCTTTCTCCTTGCCTTGCAGATGGCCCCTTTCACACTGTGGCTTTGCATGGCCTTTTCTCTGTGTATGAACAAACATACACAGATCTCTGCTGTCACTTTTTCTTATAAGGACACAAGTCCTGTGGTATTAAAGCTTTATCTTTATAATCTCACTTAACTGTTTTTACCTTCTTACAGGCTCTGTCTCCAAATTACATTGAAGGTTAGCGTTTCAACATATGAATTGGGGAGGGGGGAGATAATTCAGTCCATTATAGTACTGTATGCAATTTATTCCTCTTTCTTATTTGAAGATTTTGCTAATTGGTGATATTCGATTTTATACTGCTGGGGATGGTGCAAACACATTTCAAACTCACTGACAACCTTTGTCCTTCGAAGCTGTCTGTTTGTGAAAGTTGGGTTTTTTATTGTATATTATATGATTTGAGTAATTTTAAACAATTCCTAACTAGGTTTATTATTTCTGGAATGACATGTTCTAATAATTATGTTAGAAAGTTTTCTTTTAAAAACATTTTTTAATGTTTATTTATTTTTGAAAGACAGTGAGACAGAGCGTGAGGCAATGGAAGGGCAGAGAAAGGAGACACAGAATTGGAAGCAGGCTCCAGGCTCTAAGCTGTCAGCACAGAGCCCAACATGGGGCTCAAACCCATGAACTGCGAGATCATGACCTGAGCCAAAGTCGGATGCTTAACTGACTGGGCCACCCAGCTGCTTCTGCTAGAAAGTTTTCTAATGTTCATTCTACTTTCTCATTAGTTAGTATCATTTTAATGTAGCTGTATGTTTTGTGAAACATCTGTCATGAAACTAGAAGATGATTTTCTGTATGCCAGAGATAATATGTGAAAAAATGTTTTCCCCTTCCTTAAGAACTATCTGGAAATGGAAGGAAAAGTGTGTTTAAAAAATGATAGGCTTGATTAAGATCTAAACTGCCCTCTTGGTTTTCACATCTCTTCTATTTTACTAACCCAGAGGGAGAAAAGTGGCTAAAAGTTTTGCTATTCCTGCATTAAAATTATCCTCTATTCCAGAGGAATAAGAAAATATGCCTACACTTTGTTAGACATAGTGACTTTTTTAAATGAGCAGAAATCTAAGTCAGAGTTCTGTAATCTTCAGAATATTTTTTTTCCATTAAAAACAAGACAGAAACAAATTTCCAAAAGCAACCCCTGGATAATTTTCATTAAATTGATAAACTCGCAAGATTTATTATACATGAGATGCTTCCTACAATGGCACTGCCGGTGTGATCAGGTTACTGGAACCAATTTCAGATGGTTTCTGCCCTTGGTAAGGAGGTATTCTATTCTAGTGTTAGATATGCCTGCGGATTATTCATCAAGGTAAGACAGTGGTCGCTCTGGAGATGTAAAATAGTACATGTATTCTATTTGTGTATCTGCACAGAAGCCAGACAAAATAAAGAGTTTCATTGTATGGAAAAACTTAACTGAACAGAATTTTAATAAACAAAACAAACAAACAAAAAAACTTCTAAGTGGCCTTCATTTTAAGTGCCAAACATTTGTGTTTGCTTTCCCAGGCTGAATGGTCAAGACAGTGGATCCAGTGATGCTTTAAACAACCAGTTTACCAGAACTCCTGCCCATTCTTATGAAGCCAGGAAGAATCTCAGGTACCATGGCCAACTATAAAACAAGTGACAGGACTTTCTCCTTCTGTTTTTAAAACTCATCTTACGGGGCACCTGGGTGGCTTAGTCGGTTCGAAGCCGTCCGGCTTTGGCTCAGGTCATGATCTCATGGTTTGTGGGTTCAAGCCCTGCATCGGGCTCTGTGCTGACAGCTAGCTCAAAGCCTGCAGTCTGCTTAGGATTCTGTGTCTCCCTCTTTCTCTCTGACCCTCCCCTGCTTGTGCTGTCTCTCAAAAAAAAAAAAAAAAAAAAAAAAAACTCATCTTACATATCACCCTCCCCTTCCATTGAAATGCAGAAATTTCTAATTTTACCAGTGGCTTTATGTAAACAACTGCACACAAAGGTGTTCATTAGCAACTCGGTCATTGGTAAACTTTGATATCTGGGTAAGAGAGTGTAAATATGATTTTTTTCCTGAATATTTTATATTAAAAAAAAACCTGTTTGTGACACTGATATTGACATTCTTTAGGAAGATTTAAAAGTTTCATTAGATTAGATGTTATCATGTTAGTTCATTAAAGTCAACTTTTTGTTTTTATTTTCAAATTTTTATTTACATTCAAGTTAGTTAACATTCAGGGCATTATTGGTTTCAGTAGGTTTCAGTGATTCATCACTTACATACAACACCAAGGGCTCATCACACGTGTCCTCTTTAATGTCCATGACCCATCTAGCCATCCTCCACGCACCGCCCTTCATACAACCCTCAGTTTATCCTCTATTGTTAAGAGTCTCTTAAGATTTTTCCCCTCTCCTCTCTTCTTTTCCCTTCCCATATGTTCATCTGTTTTGTCTCTTAAATTCCACATATGAGTGAAACCATATGGTATTTGTCTTTCTCTTACTTATTTTGCTTAGCATAATACACTGTAGCTCCATCCATGTTGTTGCAAATGTCAAGATTTCATTCTATGGTTGAGTAATATTCCATTATATATATGTGTGTGTGTGTATATGTGTGTGCGTGCGTGTGTTTATTTATGTATTTCCATAGTTTGGCTATTGTTGATAATGCTTCTATAAACATTTGGGTGCATGTACCCCTTTGAATGTGTATTTTTGTGTCCTTTGGGTAAATACATAGTAGTGCAATTACTGGATCATATGGTAGTTCTATTTTTAACTTTTTGAGGAAACTCCATTCTGTTTTTCCGAGTGGCTGCACCAGTTTGCATTCCCACCAACAGTGGAAAAGGGTTCCCCTTTCTCAGCATCCTCACCAGCACCTGTTACTTGTGTTGTTAATTTTAACCATTCTCACAAATGTAGATTTAGAGACCTCAGCAACTCCTTAAAGTGTAATAACATTAGTATCATAAGAGTCACAGAAGACGAAGAAGGTGAAAAGAGGGCAGAAGGTTTCGTTGAGCAAATTATAGCTGAAAACTTCCCTAATCTGGGGAAGGACACAGACGTCGAAATCCGAAAAGCACAGAGAACTCCCATTAGATTCAACAAAAGCCAGCTACCACCAAGACATATCATCATCAAATTCACAAAATACACAGACAAGGAAAGAATCCTGAAAGCAGCAAAGGAACAAAGTCCTTAACCTGCAAGCGAAGACAGATCAGGTTTGCAGCAAATCTGTCCACAGTAATTTGGCAGGCCGGAAGGGAATGGCATGATATATGAGATATGAAGAAACTTTGCAGAAGCGGATTAGTACCCCTTTAACAATTACATTTCAAAAGTTAAAATATAAAAGGAATATATAAATACTACTTTTTGCATTGAATTGGATAATAGCCTTGTTGTTTTTATTATCCTTGTAAATAAACTTTAAACATAAGTAAATGGTTTGTGTTACAGCTCCAATGGTGAAACCAGGCATGCAGGGCCAAATGATACTGTGGTATACACAAGGACCTATGTGGAGAACAGGTATTGGAAATTTCTTTAAAACATTTTGCTACATTTGCTCTAATTTTGAAATCATCTATGTAAGAAGAGATGCTATTATTTTGGAGTATGTTTTCTTTCCTCAAATAGAAGACCACTTAGGAGTATATTGAGTTCTAGGTAAATCATTCTTTATAATGTTTCCAATATTAAGTAGTTGGCAAATAACCATAGTCATTGGATGAACCAAATAATTGAATTTAACAAATGTGTACATAATAGGATAACCATTTGAAAGTTCTCACATAATCAAATACAACCATATGTTTATAACAAGCCTATAATATGACAAGCCTATGTATAATGCAAAATTATACAAAGTCACTCAAATATTCTCATGCTAGTTTCGAGTCCCACTTTAATTAAATAGTTCTATACACTATTCTGTTTCTATCTACTATTGTTTACCTCTAATCTGAAATAAGAGGTGTTACCTTTAGTAGATACACTCTGGCCCAAATTATAGAGAATTGATATCCCCAAATATCTGCTGCTTGGAGTGATGGATGTTGAAAAGAATGTCAACCAAGGTCATGAATTCACAACCCATTTGATTTTCAGGGAGTATAAAAACAAGAATTAGCCTAACTGTGAAGTAATATGACGGTTAGGACCAAAAATGTGATGTGTGTGACACATGTGTTAACCAGAGCCCATTTCCAAGAAGTGAGAACATCTCTGGAGAGGGGTCCCTGAAAAGGAATTTAATACGTGTCAGAAGATGGACAATTAAAAACACAACAACAACAACAACAACAACAACAAAGTCTCTCAAAACCACACCTAATTTACTTTGTCAAATGGAAGTTCAAGTTTGATTTTTTTCTGCTGAATCTAATTCTCCCTAAACTCTACACTAATGGTGCAGGATAGCGCAGAAGCCCTAGCATCAGATTTGGGATGGAGTCTGTGTCATTTACTAACCATGTGGTTTTGGCAAAAGCTACCTAACCTCTTCAAGTCTCAATTTCCTCATTAATAAAATGGGAGTAATAATATATATATCATGCACAAATGTGTGCAAACTCTTACTGAGCATTGTGGGTTATGTATCCCAAAGAGGTTCTATTTTTGACAACAGTCTGCCTGTGGTCAGTTTGGAGGGAGAGAGAGATTTCTTATTCAAAAATCCCAGGTAGTGTCTGTGGAATTACCACTCACCATATGAAATAATAGGAATGTATTGCTTCTAGCCCGAATATACTCACAGGTAGCATAAATACCTTCCTGCCCTAATATACCCACAGGTAGCGTAAGTACTTGAGAAGCAATTATGAGCTGCCAGCTGGTTAGTTCATTGCAGATTTCATTTGTCTCTCAGAAAGACTGACATTTACAAACTGGGGCAGTCTGAAAAATAGAACAAAGAGGACTTAAAATCACACTTTTTTTTTTTTTGCTTTCATTCTAGACTCTTATTTCTTGGATGTTTTCAAGTAAAAATAAACATTTCTACAGCTTTCTCTAAAAGTTCCAGAGTCTCTGTTTCTCTAGGTGAATGTTGAGGTTTCTATGTGCTTACACTGGCTCCCACTTTGCACATTTCCTCTTCTGTGTCAGATTATATGTGGCTTTCCTTTAGCAAATGAATGAGGGAGGGGCAAGTATACATTTCATGAGAAATGATAACTTCCTTTCCTGCTCACGCTTATTTCTGTGCTCCTCGTGCTATTCTCTATTTCCTTTGGTAGATATGTCAATTTATGTCGACCTGGAGGTGGTTTGTGCATCAGCATTTTCCACATTCAAAAAAAGGAGGTTAGTACATGGTTCTGGCTTGTAACACTGCAGAGAAGAATGACAAGGCTCATGAGGTGTGCGTGTGCTTCGTCACCGACGTGTGGGTGTGTACGCCAAGACTAGGGAAACAGCTCAGTCCTCACCTGGCAATTTTGTTTGTTTCTAGTAAATTACTGAAGGATGGATATCAGGAGAATATCTCTGGAAAATACATACAAACTGTTTATTCAACTTCAGATAGGTGAGTTGGTCTATATTTCTATATCTGAAAGTATATATATATTTTTTACATATACTCACATATATATGTGTTACACTTTTATATATAACATGTTTTATTTTAGTGTATATGTATATACATGTGTATGTGTATATATACTTTTATATGTAATGTATATTTTATATTCATATTCGATATACTTTTATTATATATATAAAACATTGAAATACATGATTCGCATCCATTGAACTTAGCGATGGCTCTCCTGAGGGTGATTGTTATACATGTGTATGGATGGAAAACGGACAGCAACCCCTGCATCCAGGAATTCATTCTTTGGCTGCCAGGCTCTTGCTGCTCTTTCATTGCTGTACTTTATTCCAACAAGGCTTTCCACGCCCTACAGCTGCCTGCCAGACCAGCCCCTCTGCTTTTGCTAATTCCCAGGGGTCCTCAGTAATGCCACATTTTTAGTGCCTAGGCTTCATTGCATCACTTGACTGTGCCCTCAGCCCATCCTGTGCGTGGTTTTCCAGAGCTAGCTCACCTGCAGACAGCCTGCTATGATCACTCTGGGCCCACAGTCAGTTCCCAGGACAGGGCTTACAATGCATATCCAGTCAGTGCTGGTAAACTGACGTCAGGCTTTTGCTATTGGTGATTCTTTTTTTTTTTTTTTTTTGTAATTTTTAATGCTTATTTATTTTTTGAGAGGGAGGGAGAGAGAGTGAGAGAGAGAGAGAGAGAGAGAGAGAGAGAGAGAGAGAGAGAATGAGTGGGGGAGGGGAGGGGGAGAGAGAGGGAGATACAGAATCCAAAACAGGCTCTGAGCTGTCAGCACAGAGCCAGACACGGGGCTCGAACTCATGAACTGTGAGATCATGACTTGTACAGAAGTTGGACACTTAACCAACTGGGCCACTCAGGTGTCCCTGGTAATCCTTTTTTGCCATTTAATGTTCAGTGGGGTGCATAGGTGACACACATGAGAGTTTAGCCTGCAGATTTCCGGTGGAGAAAATGACAATAATTAGCATTTCAATCCAACCACTGGAAATCAGCTGTAATACAAATATATAACGTTCTATCGGTGACATTTCTTTATAGGAGAGGCTGGAAATATATTAGAGAGGAAGGGTATATCTTATTTTTATGCACAGCCTAAGCTTGTAATGCAGTGTTTGGCACCTACAGCTGCTCAGTAAATGTTTTCTGAAAAAATAACCTAGTGCTGTATTTGTTAAGGAAAACACGGACGGGCCAGGCTTAAAAATTCTATCCTCTTTCTGTCATTCTTTTCAGATCTTGTATTACCAGTGGTCATCTGAGTGTCTTGCTTTTAAATCACACTTCTTTGAAAAATAAAGTCATCTACACAAGCATTAGAATTACAAATACTGTCTAAGTAACCAAAAACAAACAAATTAAAAAACAGCTTTTTTTTTTCATGAGGCTTTGAGAAGGTCTTTGGCTAACAGTATGATCCTGTTTTTTTAAAGTTAATTTTATTTATTTTGTGTGTGAGAGAGAGAGAGGCAGAGAGAGGGAGAGAGAGAATTCCTGTTAATGCAGACCTCTATGGGGTCTCAAACTCAGGAACCGTGAGATCATAACCTGAACCAAAATCAAGAGTCAGTTGCTTAACTGAGTGAGCCACCCAGGTGCCCCAACAGTATGATCTTAATAAGGATGACACCAGCGTCAGAGCCTGCCCTGGGCTCATATTATTATTGTGAACTTAAGGAAGGAAAACATTCTTCACAAAAGTATTGCTCCTAATATGAAGACTTTCAGTTCCATTATTAAAATGGTCCTTGAACTTTTTCTTAGTCATCAGAGCAAAAGTCAGTTCTCTGTAAGACCAGCCATCAAGCAAATTCTTCTGTTGATTGTTGTGTGAAACTAGGTATGTCCCCAGAGTTCCTATCTAAGCACTTCAATCCCATTTAAAATGGCTTCCCACTTAACAAGATAGTCTAATTCCTTCGCACAATTATTTATGGGCCTTTAGAACCTGCTCCTACGGAATATTGACTGATGTGTAATCACTCCAGATACCGTCTTTGCATAGCACTTGGGTACATCCTGTTTATCCTGCTTGGAATTCCTCCATCATTCCCCTCCACATCTTGCCAAGTGCACCTTGAGAGACCCTTTATCCTCAAGCTTTGACTCATCTGGCACTTTTTCCACAACGGCTTTCCTAACTACCCCAGGGAATATTAGCTTCATTAGCCATGCTCTCCTAACTCTCTCCACATATCCATAATATGCTATGATCATTGCATCACACACCTGGCTACCCTCGTGGAAAGAAGGAGACTGTCTTACTCTTCTTTATATTCCCAGCTCCCGCCTCAGTGCCTCTGGGAATGGGGTTATTACAGACAGTGCCTGTTTTCTACTCTTGACGTGCTTGTAATATTACATGGGAAATTTAAGTGTGTGTGCATATATATATATACACGAATACCCCCGTAGGAAGGTTTTTGCCAGGAGCATGTAAGGAATTAGCTATAGAGTTAATTGAAAGGGGAAAATATTTATTGATATACACGAGGACTAGGAAGTTCTTAGAATGACAATGACAAAGTATAAACCAGACACATTTCATCTACTTAAATCCCTTTCTTCCTTTACCTTCCATCTGCTTCTAGTCCTGGGCTTGATCATAGGAACATGGCTCCCGGGTATGACTAGTTCACTTTCACGCAGTGAGCCTGATAGGCCCCACAGGCAGGCCCAGAGGTCACGCAGGGACTCTGGGACCACGCTGCCTTCATTCAAATCCTGCCACACAGCCACTCAACTGGCTGCATGACAGGAATAAATTTATTGCCCTCTGTGCCAGTTTCTTCTTCTATAAAATGATGTAAAAACAGTACCTGCTTCTCAGCAATGTAGAGTTTAGATAAGCCAGATGCATGGAAAGCGCACTGCTGCATGTATTATAAAGCATATTGGCATTATATAAACATTGGCTATTTTTGTTTTACCCTTCTATTATGTACCCTACTCTGGAAATTTCAAGCCTGCCTGCTAGTTTCCTGGAACTAGTAAGTTCTGCAAAGTACTATTGAAGACAGTCCTAGTCCCAAAAGGAAAAAAAATATCAAGAGTGTTGGCCTTTCTTAAGGTTCTGATGTGACCTGAGCTCTTTTGACTTGCCAATCAAATCTATGGTTCATTTGTCATTGAACACCATTTTTCCAAAGTAAATAACAAAACTCTCTTTCCCCCATCAAATTTATGTGGGAGAATATAAATTTTGTCATGAAAGCTACCCCAGTATTCTGGGTCTTATAATGACACCAAGAGATTGGTCATAGGAGAATATTTTGGGGACTTGACCCTAGAGTCTGGGGTCCCAGAGACCCATTACTTGTGAATTTACCAAAACAGTTTTTTAAAAATGTTTATTTATTTATTTATTTGAGACAGAGAGAGAGAGAGAGAGAGAGAGAGAGAGAGAGAGAGAGAGAATGGGGGAGGGGCAGAGAGAGAGAGAGGGAGACAGAATTTCAGAAACAGGCTTCAGGCTCTGAGCTGAGCTGTTGGCACAGGGCCTGAGATGGGGCTTGAACTCACGACCTGTGACATCATGACCTGAGCCAAAATTGGGCGCTTAACCAACTGAGCCCCCCAGGCACCCCAAATTTACCAAACACTCTTGAATGGATTTGTATTTTTGTCCTATTGAATGTTTTGAGAGTTAAAATTTTATATTAATCTACAGCATAATTTTTCCATAATATATGCAAATTAATAATTCAAAACCCTCTTCTAGCTTCAAGGGGTACTCATGACCCAGTTCAATTAGGAAACTGTGAACATCTTTGCCTTGCCCAGCTGCACTCTTGATTGCTAATGAATTAATAATTTGAGTTTTTCTTCATGTTAATTCTTGGAAATCATTTTGAGGTAACTAACTAGAAGAATCAATTCTATCACTAGAACAAGTAAGTCCTGAACTGTCTTTGATTTTCATGCAATTTCCTAAAGTATCAACAAAATTAACCTATCTTTCCGCATGACTTTGTGGGGAATTCATCTGTTTTTTGCATGATGACAAATTTACACCTAATTGCTTATGTCTCTGTAGGTCTGTCATTGAAAGAGATATGTGCACCTACTGCCGGAAACCTTTGGGCACAGACACTAAAATGATTTTAGATGAGCTACAAATTTGCTGCCATTCTACTTGCTTCAAGGTAAGGATATGTTTATTGCAGTTAACTAAATATAGAATTTCATATGGCTGGAATAAAAATAATTATTTAATGAAATACATGTGATAAAGTTAAAGCTTTCAGAAACGTTCTCATCCACATTAATAATGCACTACTTAAATATTTCTAGGAGCTCTGCAGCCTCAACCTCAAAGGTTTATAATTACTATCTTGGCTTTAGGCTTAGAGTTGATTACTGACACATTTATTGCTCTTACCCTGGAGATTTAAGTCAGTAAAAATATAAACGCTTGTTCTCTTTATAAAAATTTTTGCAATATTTTAATGAATCATATATTACATTAAAAAATAATGAAATCCAAAAAGAAAAAGAAATTATTGAGAAGAAAGTTAGCAGCTTTTTAAATGGTACATGTAATTAGGACTGATAGGCCTCACAATAGTTGAAACTCAATCTACTTTTGAGAACATGATTAATTCTAACTAATTGTGGCTTAGTATAATAATAATAAAGCTTACATAGTAGAATGCTTCAGTTTGTGGTTATATGTCATTTCTTTTACCTCTCACAATAATATTGAGTAGGTCAATATGACCGTTGTTGGTGTAAATGGATGAGCACTGAACTGGAAGCCTGAGGGCCTGAGTTCGAGTTCTAACTTCCAGTAACTATGGCTATAATTTTGGACAATCAGATAATTAGCTTGGCTTCAGTTTCCTTATCTGTAAAATAGAGTAGATGATTAGACTAGTGGTTTTACCCTAGCTGAATGTTATAATCATCTGGGGAGATTCGGAGAAAAATAAAATGGTTGGGGCCAGCCCCAATTAAATAAAAAATCTCAAAGATGCTTCCTGGGCATTGGTATTTTTAAAAACTCCTCAGATAGATCTAAGGGCAGCCAATTTGAGAATCATTTGCTTAAATCCAAGGGTCCTTTTTGTGCTGACATTCTGTGGTTGATGCAAATTATCTAATTCAGTCAAGTAAATGTAATACTTTAACAACTGACTGCTTCTCCTTCAGTTAGCTTCAGACAGTGACACACAACAATCAGATTTATGGTGTCTCATTTTGAGGAAAAAAATCCAATTTTAGGCCATAGTATATAAAATTCCATATAAAATAAAATATGGAAATATTACTATTATTTAATTATGAGAAAATGAAATTTCCTTTTAGTTATAAAAATTTACTCAATAAGTTAGTTTATAGCTCTTTACTTAAAGCTATCATACAGAAAACTTTTTAAAATAAGTTCTCCTGATTATGATGTTTAGTAAATAACAATAATGTCCATTTATCATGTATTTATTATATTTTGAATGTTTTAATTTCCATTTTCAATTTAATTATAAAATGCTACTAACTGAAGATAAAAATGTCCCCACCCTCCTAGGAAAAGATATATTATTCTATAGCCATGATAACAGAAAACTACCTGGACTGGTTTAAACATATCAAATTAATCAATGACAATTTGCTTTAGTGAACTCATCTCTGAAAGCCAACAATCAGGGACAGCCTCATGCTTGAAAGTCAGCCAATTGGCAGTGAACTTGTTTTCAATGAGCACAGGTCTAAGGCAGATGTCAACCCTTTTCTGTCTCCATAACCAGCACAACATAAAACAAACTGTTCCCTAAACCCTATGTAAGATCAGAAGTTGATTTGGTCAATGAAACTGTAGCTGGGCAGCGTAACTCTTAGTAAGCAAACAGTATGCTTCGTGTTTTTGTTTGAGATAATGAGTGGTGATTTTATCATTGGCCTAAACAACTTTTGAAAATTTTTATCTACTCTATTGTGAGTTCAATAGAAGCTTTAGTTGTGTATATGCCCTGAAATGTACATTTTCAGAGTAAAGAGATGTTGTGAATATTTATTTGAAAATTTCAGCAGTAGGATCATGACAAGTGCATTCTCTCTTTTCCTGTGTGTCCTTTTTCAAATCTGAGTGTTGCTATGAAGGATGATACTGAATGAACTGAAAGGGCTTTTCTATCCTATTACACTAAGGAGTCTAGACTACATATATAATGTCTGTAAATTTTATATATTTTTTTTCTTTAGTGTGAAATATGCAAACAGCCTTTGGAAAACCTCCAAGCAGGTGACAGTATTTGGATTTATAGACAGACAATACACTGTGAGCCTTGCTACTCTAAAGTTATAGGTAAGTGCTAAGGTCTTTGAGAAATTATTGCTTTTACTAATATTAATGTAATATTGTTGAAATGAAGGATTTCAATAAAGTAAAAAGTATTTTATTAATTCTGTTTAGTTAAGAATTTACCTGAAGATCGTTATGCTATGGTAGTATTTTATAGTATAAAATCAGTCAACATTTATTATTGTCTCCTATTATCAGACCAGTCATAATACAACTAGGCAAAGAGGATTTATTTTGGAAAATTCTCTATTTTTTCTGAACAAAAATAGATCTTTTCTGCTCAAATAATTGTGAGAATTGAAGTCCATTTCTGTGAATGACCTTTTATATTTGCACTGAAATACACTTTTGTAACCTAATTTGATTATTCCACTAATTGCTTTTTAATGTTATTTTTAAATGGGAAGTTTAGAGCTAGTTCTATATACTTCTATATCAAATATGGCATCTAAGTATTTCTTGTGAGTTTAAGACCAACTCTACTGTAATTTGGGCTTTTAATTGGCATAAATGATATGAGAAGAAAACACTAAGGACTTGCATTTTTAATTCATTTTCTTTAAACAGCATGAAAACTTTAAAAGTTGACTTAAAAGATATGCACAATGTACACTAAATTCACAAGATGAAATGCTACAAAACTTGATTCATTTTTAATAGCCAGTATCAGCATTTTATTTTTAATTCAGTGGTAAGTAGATAGAATAATCAGGATGATATTGAATGAGCTGGTCAACCGCACAATGTGAGGGTGAGTTTTCTGATGCTCCTCATTGGTACGGCTAATGAAAGAGGAGCATGTGTGATTTTTACGGATCCAAAATATGGAATTTAATGACAAATGTGTGACATTAATGAGGTACTGGGAGCTACATCTGGAAAATGCTCTGAGAAATACTCAGAAACCCACGTTCCATCAGGCTGTAGTTCCAATTACCGGAACAAACCTAACTATGTTCACACTTTGCCTTCTATTTTCTGCTTTCCCTAGCCAGTTCCCATATTCTATTTTCTTCCTAATTTAGCAGCCTTATCACAATCCAATATTATATCAAGGGCCTTGATGTGCATGGTGGCAGCCCTAAAACTTTCAGTCTTTCAGAAGTCCACGAAATGACTTAGGAAACATGATTATCAAAAGATTCAAAAGTCTTTGTGTCTTCCTCTCTGACTATGTGCACCCCATGGGCCTTGCTGTTTTATAGGACGCAGCAGTTGTCAAGACGTGACTATCAGGAATAGCCTAAATATGAGCACCAGGCATTGGTACTTTGTGTTCATGGTATATGGCCAAAAGCCAGAGTGATGAATGCAGCAGAAATAAAAACTAAAAATGTTTAATCCACCACTAGCCCCTGATGAGTGGCTATTAAAAAAAATTTTCATTACAGGCTTATTTTTGTGCTGAAGTTGTATTTCTAACTGTTATTTTCTTTAAATTTTTCAGCAAAATGGATTCAATAATTCTGGCACATGGAAATCAAGATAAAAGCATTTATTAGGAAGTTAAAAATTTAAGAATATGTAACCTAGAAAAGCTTTCACACTGAAGACTGACTCTTGTAGACAACTAACAATTCTGCTATTGCATAAATAATCTAATTGCCTTCCATAAGGTCATATACGTAAAGGGAGCCATCTGATATCTGGCTGGGTCTAGCCATGAAAAAATTCAAGTGGGTCCAGTTACCAAAGTCAAAGGAATGACGCTTCTCATGGCAGTGAACTCTGTCAACACTGTCTAGGTCCATCTCTGCTCCGTGTGTGAACTGTGCATCGTGGTGACCGTAATAGAAAAGTTTCCCTTTTTGTCATCTTTGTTTCCCTATGGATTTGAATTTACAAACATTATTGACATCCTGATGAACTGTCAAATAAGCAAGATATGTTTCTTTTACATGCAAAAGAAATGTTGATAGAATTTTTTTTACAAAGTTTGGCAGAAAGGGGTTTCAGTTAAAGTTGTATGGACCTCAGAGAGTCACCTGACCTTTCCAGACAAAATGATCTCAAAGGTCCCTTTCTGCTCCTCAGATTATCTGATTCTAAAGCAAGTGTTGCTTGCTCTTTAAGAGCATATTTAAATATGTGTCTGTTAAGCATAGTGAACGAAATAGGACATCTAAACAATTTAATGTTATCCTTCAGTTGACCACAGAAACAGTGTTTATAGACTGTTTTAATAACAAAAACATGGATTTGTGGGTAATGGGTAAAATCTTATGATGTGAAGTTTACATATTATACATTGTTAAATTTTCTTTGCATGCATTTCAAAATCTGGGTATATGAATAATCTCTGAGAAATAATGGTTATAGATTACGGAGACATGCTCTTTTGCATATCATATCTACTCATATTACATAACACTTTACAATTACAGACAGCTTATATATAAAAATAAAATGAACTACCAGTTACACAGGATCTTTTTGTGAAATGTCTATGAATATCTTTCCCTGACGTTGATTTTGTCAACTACAGAGATCACAATTTATTATAGTCTATGCCATGCTGGTTAACTTAATTCTTTAACTGCTTGAACTATAGCTTTCAGTTTTAAAGAGCTTTTTCTTGAGGAATTGAAAATGCAATAATCATATGTGAAGAATGAGTATTAGTGTTAAACTTGAGAAACTGAACTTGTAAACTATCTTATATGCGCATAGTAACTGCTTCTCAAAGGAAGGCATATAGAACATTGAGGGGAGGGTGGAATTTTAAGGAAGCTTAAGGTAGTTGTGAAAAACTGACATCAACTAGGGAGATTAAATCATCATCATGTATTTTCCAAGTGTTGATAAATTTACAGAATTATTTTTCCGTAGAATGATTCCAAGCATCTGTTCCTCTTAAGGATTAGTCCACAAAGTGTTAAACACAAAATGCTCATCAAAATACAGCAATGTATAATTGTTGTCCTATGGAGAGGAAGCCAGAAAAAAACAATTAATAATAATTTGATATTCATTAATTCATGCTTGATGAGAAGCAGTGGTAATTGAGCCATATGTTTTATTGTTCTTTTATTACATGCTATCAAAGAGGATCAAAAGAAATAATTTTCTTAGGGTTGAAATTAGTGGCAGAAAAGGATGGATGGAATAGTATTCCTGCCTTTTATATAAAGTGTATTAACATCTCAATGCCTTTGGAGCAATTAAAAATCATTTGAATATCACTTTAGAAGCATTCTACTTTTTAATGCTTCGTTTTAAAAAACGTAAAAGGAACGTATTTCTCACTTTTCTGTAGCTGTATAACGGATCCTTTCTTCTATAATAATGTATTAAATTAAACCAAAAGCTGTTATAAAACTGGAATAAATACCGAATGGAGAGATCAGGGCTTCCAATTCACTAAGACTACTTCATTATGTCTGGGTTTATTTGCACCATCGGAATACAGATTTCTAAGACATTTTGGAAGATCGCAATTTTTTTTTTTCAGCCAGTCAATTATGTTATTATTGGCATCCTTTTCCTGGACACAATTGCTTAACTCTCAGAATAGCAGGTCTTGAATTCTATTGATAACTAAGAAATACATCTTAAAAGAATTAACTGCTGCAGCATGACAATGTCCTTCTAAAAAAGCAAAATGGAAGAAATACAATAATCTTAGAAATGGAATTTGTTAAGATAGTATTCTTTGTTTTCATAAGGCGAAGAAATAAAAATGTATTCAAGAAGCAGTCTGATCACCCTAGTTGTCTGATTGCAACCACTCCTCCACGTAGATATGAATGACAACATATGGTCCGGCTCTCACTGTCAATGCAGAGTCTGACTTGTTTACCACCATAGAAAATCGTGAGTGTTTGGAACGTTTTCCTACTCAGCTTGATTCAGGGCTCTACCAAAACAAGGGACTGTTTGGTCTACATTATGGCAAACTAACAATGATGATGTTGATTTGTATTTGTGTGTGTGTATACTACTGAATTTACTGGTTATTTTGTGATAATGTAAATAAGTTGCTTCCACCTATTTTTAAGTACTCAGCATTTCCCAGGGGCACCCATAAATATCTCTGTTAACTTGGGCATGCCCTTTCCCTCATAGATCTATTCACTATTTAAAATGTGAGATTTAAGGAAGGGTGGCTGGCTGGCTCAGTGAGTAGATCATGAGATTCTTGATCTTGGGGTTGTGAGTTCAAGTCCCATGTTGGGGGTAGAGTTTACTTAATTAAAAAAATTTTTAATAAAAATAAAATGTGAGATTTAGAACATTTAGAACATGTAGCCACGAGCTCAAACATTGCACAAATCTGGGAATATATTCCTGCTGCTTATCCCATTATAGATGATCTCTTTTGTTAGATGCCTAGGGGTTGTTGAATGTTTTATATGTATTTATTTCTTTTTTTTACCTTTTGGCCCTCTACACCCATTTCTCCTACCCCCACTCCTAACCCTTACCTATGGTAACCACCAATTTTTCTCTGTATCTATGAGGTTGTTTCTTTTTTTTTTTTTTTCTGTTGTTAAGATTCCACACACAAGAGAGATCATACTGTACTTGTCGTTCTCGATCTGACATACTTAAGCTAGCATGGACCTTCAGGTCCATCATGCTGTTGCAAATCCCATTTTCATTTTCTTTGGATAACCACCAAGAAGTGGAATTGCTGGATTATAGGATAGTTTTATTTTTTTACTTTTTGAGGAACCTCCATACTGTCTTCTACAGTGGCTACACCAATTTACATTCCCATCAGCCAGGGTTTCCTTTCCTCCACAGCCTCACTAACACTTGTTATTTCTTTCCTTTTTGATAATTGTCATTCTAACAGGTGTGCGGTGATATCTCCTTGTGGTTTTCTCACATATAGAAACACAAAAGAGTTTTTGTCTGTTGATTCTGTATCCTGTAACTTTACTGAATGTGTTTATTGGTTCTAACAGGTTTTATTTTGTTTTTAGTTCTAACAGTTTTTGATGGTTTCTATATATAATATGTCATCTGCAAATAGTGACACTTTTACCTCTTCCTTTCCAGTTTGGATGCCTGTTATATCTTTTTCTTGCCTAATTGTTCTGGCTAGGACTTCCAGTACTGTGTTGAATAAAATTAGTGAATGTGGACATCTTGTCTTTTTTCTGATCTTAGAGGAACAGCTCTCAGCTTTTCACTGTTGAACATGCTGTTAGCTGTGCCCTTGTCATATAGAGCATTGATTACATTCCCTCTATACCCACTTTGTTGGGTGTTTTTATCATAAATGGATGCTGAATGTGTCCAATGCTTACCTGCATCTATTGAAATGATCATATAATTTGTATCTTTCATTTTGTTAAGGGGGTAAATCACATTGACTGATTTGTGGATGTCAAACCATCCTTGTATCACTGGAGTAAATCCCACTTGATCATGGTATGATCATGTATGATCCTTTTAATCTGTTGTTGAATTCAGTTTGCTAATATTTTGTTGAGAACTTTTGCACCTATGTTCAGCAGGGATATTGGCATATAATTTGTGGCGTTTTTGTCTGGTTTGGTATCAGGATAATGCTGGCCTTAGAAGTGAGTTCAGTCATAGCATAGCACACTGTACTCTCAGTAGGCAAATTAGAGATCAATTAATTTTGCAATGAGTAAACATTTAAGAGACTTTCTAAAGTCTTTCATTGATGCTACAAGATTCAACTTTATATTAGTAAATTAATATGATAGTTTTAGAAATACTTTAGATTAAGCATTCTAAATCATTCCCTTATTCATGAGGTATAACTTATGAGATAAGAGATACCATGAATTTTTCTCCCCACTAACAACGTTTCAAATGCAGTCTGAAAAAATGGTGATTTGTAGCATGATTTATTATGTGCATGTCATTACCTTGAAATAATTTATGAGACCGTGTGTGTGCGGTGCAACATCTATCATATGTTTGTAATACTATGAATGTGAGCAGCACTTTGCAAAAAAAAAAAATAAGTGAGTTTGGAAGAATTCTATCCTCTTTTTCTTTTCCTTTTGGAAAACTTTGAGAGGGATTGATATTAATTCTGCATTGACGAGTAGAATTCACTAGTGAAGTCATCTGGTCCTGGGCTATTGTTTGTTAGAAGGTTTTTGATTACGGATTTAATTTTCTTACTAGTAATCAGTCTGTTCAGATTTTATATTTCCTGATGATTCTGTCTTGTTAGGTTGAATGTTTCTAGGAATTTATCCATTTCTTATAAGTTGTTCAAATTGTCGGTGTATTATTGTTGATAGTGGTCTTTTATGGTTCTTGGTATTCCTGTGCCATCAGTGAAACAATCTCTCTCATTTCTGATTTTACTTGAGTCCTCCTTCTTTTTTGGTGCGTCTAACTAAAGCCTTGTCTATTTTGTTTATCTTTTCAAAGAATCATCTCTTAATCTTACTGATTTTTTTGTATTTTTTTAATCCCATTTCATTTATTTATATGCGCTAATCTTTGTTATTTCCTTTCTTCTACAAACTTTGGGCTTTGTTCTTTTTTCTAGTTCCTGAAGGTGTAAAGTTAGGTTGTTTATTTGAGATTTTTCTTGTTTCTTGAGGTAGGCATTTATCACTATGAACCTCCCTTTTAGAGCTGTTTTTGCTGCATCCCACAAATTTTGGTATGCTATATTTTCATTTTTGTTTTTCTCAAAGTACTTTTAAATTTCTTTTGATTTCTATTTGACTCATTGATTATTCAGTAGCATGTTGTTTAATCTCCGTATGCTTGTGAATTTTCCAGTTTTCTTCATGTAATTTAATTTTTTAGTTTCATATCATTGTGCTTGGAAAAGATGGTTGATTTTACTTTCATCCTCTCAAATTCATTAAGATTTGTTTTGTGGCCTAATATATAATCTATACTGGAAAATGTTTCATGTACACTTACAAAGAATGTGTATTCTATTGCTTTTGAATGAAATGTTTTGTGTATATCTGTTAAGTCTTTCTAGTCTAACACGCCATTTAAGGCTGATGTTTCCTTATCGATTTTCTGTCTAGATGATCTATCCTTTGATGTAAGTGGGGTATTAAAGTCCCCTGCTATTATTGAATTGCTGTCTATTTCTCACTTTAGGTCTGTTAGTATTTGCTAGATATATTTTGATGTTCCTATGCTGGTTGCATGAATATTTACCTATATCTTCTTGTACTTCAGAGTTGCATGCTGGATTTATCACAAAACAAATGTTTGGCACCATCTGAGTCTTATTTACTAGATCCTTGTCTGTCATTTGAGAAGTATGGCTCCTGAGAGATATTAGTGAAATGTTCAGATACATGAGCCGGGTAAAGGTTTCAGTGTTCCCCTAGAAGAGAAGAAACTAACCATCATGATTGCCTTATGAAGGATGTGAGAAGGATGTTTTAACATCATTGCCGCTGTACGTTCTTCTCCTAAGGACACTGAATTGCTGGATTGTTCTAGGTTCTGTATAAAAAAAATTCATAGTTTATAATCTCTCAATATTCATTCATTCATTCTATTATTCAGTAACTTAAAAATCTTCATTTTGATCCTATGTTCCAGATCTTAGTGATGACCCAAACAACCAAGGTTTCTGACATCATGGAACAGTTTGAAAGACAGAAAATAAACACAGTAATTTCTGAAGGTAATAAGACCCATGAAGGAAGTAAAACACAGTAACTAGGTCTCAGTGTTGGCCATCATCAGACCATTTTCTCTTTTTAAAGATAACAAGATGGCAGCTCAAAGGTCCCAGGAAGCAGAGATCAGCCAAATAGATCAGCCTCTATTGCTCATCCAAAACAATATTCAAATATTACTCAGATAGCTTTCAAGTTTCCGCAAGGAATGGATTATACCAAACGGCTTCTAAATCCTGGGCCTCAAGCTGAAGTTTCTCTCTTGGATAAAGGAGCCAACAGGCATGTCTGGTAATTGGGCCAAAAGTGGTGATGGGAGAGAGGGAGGTCTGAACCAGCCCTCAATGGAGCGGAAACCATGGGCTGGGTATGACAGTTCCTCACTTCATTTGGGGCACTAAGGATTAAGTCCCTTTCTGTTTTCCAAATGGAAACGTGAAGCAGCCAGCATGGTTTCTGATCTGGAAGGACATCTCATAGGAATTTTATAAACATTACATGTTCTCTTCCCTTGTTGCGATATGAATAATGTATCGGGTGGAAAGAAACATTCAGATCTTGGTATAACTTTCTTGGCGGTCACAATTTGTTAATTTTACCTCTTTTCCCAAAGAAAAGGAATTCTTGAGCTTCAAGGGCCCTTCAGGTTCATGAAGGAATGAACTATTAAATCTGTAGAAGCATGGATACTTCTTAAATGCATATTGGTAAATGAGTAAAGCCAGTCTGACAAAGGCTCCATACTGTGTGATTCCACTTCTGTGACATTCTGGAAAAGACAAAACCATACATACAGTCAGCAGATCAGAGATTGCTAAGGGGTAGGGGAAAGTGGGTCTGGGAAAACATAGAGTTGGATAAATGAAGCTCAAGGATTTTTTTAGGACAAACTGTTCTTTTTTTTTTCTTCAATTTTTTAATGTTTATTTATTGTTTGAGAGAGAGAGAGACAGAGTGTAAGTTGGGGAGGGGAAGAGAGAGGGAGACATAGAATCCAAAGCAGGCTCCAGGCTCTGAGCTCTCAGCACAGAGCCCGACATGGGGCTTGAACTCATGAACTGTGAGATCATGACCTGAGCTGAAGTCAGATACTTAACCAACTGAGCCACCCAGGTGTTCTATACGATACTGTAATAGTGAACAAATGGCACTATGCATTTGTCAAAAACCATAGAACTTTACAGTTTAAAGAATAAATCTTATTATATGCAGATTTAAAATCTCAGGTGTGCAGGGGCAGGGGATATCAGGACAAAACGCAGAATGTGCCAAAAAAATTTAACTGTATTTCAAATATATGACACCATGTCTCTGATGCTGACCTAAGTAACTTTAGAGATGAGTGGCGTCTGTAAGACTAATGACAGAAGTAACTGTACGTGAACACGATGTTCTAGCTGATAACGTTTTCTATGGGGTCCAGGTTAACAATTCTGAAACCACTATAAATATATTCTCTATTGAATAATTAAGTGCAAAGTAGATAGTGGGGTCAGATTTCCCACAGTTGGAGTAGGAGGATACATTTAAGGGGAGGAAGCTAGAATGATCTGTGTGATAATGGCTACATTGGTATGGATTCAGATTTAGCTTAACAGAGGTACAGATGGTTACATATAGAAATATTTCTAGGTATGCACATATACATGGATTGTTACACACACATATTTTCTTGCTTTGTCAGCTGTAAGGGCCTAGAAGCCATGAAATTCCAATAGCTGATAGCTAGATCTTGATTTCTAATGTCATTCTCCAAAAAAAGGGACTAAGCTTTCTTGGAAAAATGGCTGTTTCTAGGACTGGAGTAGGATGTACAAAAGATGAATCTGTAGCACTTTATAGTGCTATAAAATAAGGAAGTGTTCAAATGCACACATGTACACACACACTCAAAATAATGTGGATATGTTAAAGGGATATAGGAGTCAACAGAAGGAGTTCGCAATGAAAGCAATTGAAGAAGACACAAAAATATGGAAAAATATTCCATGCTTATGGATTAGAAGAATAAAAATTGTTAAAATGTCAATACTACCCAAAGCAATCTACATAGTCAATGCAGTATCTATCAAAATAACACCAGCATTCTTCACAGAGCTAGAATAAACAATCCTAAAATTTGTATGGAACCAGAAAAGATCCTGAATAGCCAAAGTAATCTTGGAAAAGAAAACCAAAGCTGGAGGTATCATAATCCTGGACTTCAAGATGTATTACAAAGTTGTAATCATCAAGATAGTATGGTACCAGCAAATGAAGAGACACTCGGATCAATGGAACAGAACAGGGAACCCACCAGATATGAACCCAGAAACGTATGACCAACTAATCTTTGACAAAGCAGGAAAGAATATTTGGAATAAAGACAGTCTCTTCATCAAGTGGTGTTGGGAAAACTGGACGGTGACATGCAGAAAAATGAACCTGGACCACTTTCTTACACCATACACAAAAATAAACTCAAAAAGGATGAGAGACCTAAATGTAAGGCAGGAAGCCATCAAAGTCCTCTAGGAGAAGGCAGGCAAAAACCTTTTTGACTTTGGCGGCAGCAACTTCTTACTCAACACGTCTCTGGAGGCAAGGGAAACAAAGGCAAAAATGAATTATTGGGACCTCATCAAAATAAAAACCTTCTGCATAGCAAAGAAAACAATCAACAAAACTAAAAGGCAACCAATGGAATGGGAAAAGACATTTGCAAGTAACATATCAGATAGAGGGTTAGTATCCAAAATCTACAAAGAACTTATCAGACTCAACACCCAAAAAACAAATAATCCAGTGAAGAAATGGGCAAAAGATATGAATAGATACTTCTCCAAAGAAGACTTCTCCAAATATGGCCAACTGACAAATGAAAAAATGATCAACATCATTCATCATCAGGGAAATACAAATCAAAACCACCATGAGATACCACCTCACAGCTGTCAGAATGGCTAACATTAACAACTAAGGCAACAACAGATGCTGGCAAAGATGCAGAAAAAGAGGATCTCTTTTGCACTGCTGGTGGGAATGCAACCTGGGGCAGCCACTCTGGAAAACAGTATGGAGGTTCCTCAAAAAATTAAAAATAGAACTACCCTACAACCCAGCAATGCACTACCAGGTATTTATCCAAGGGATACAGGAGTGCTGTTTCAAAGGGGCACATGCACCCCAATGTTTACAGCAGCGCTATCAACAATAGCCAAAGTATGGAAAGAGCCCAAATGTCCATCAATGGATAAATGGATAAAGAAAATGTGGCATATATACACAATGGAGTATTACTCAGCAACCAAAAAGAATGAAACCTTGCCATTTGCAACTACATGAATGGAACTAGAGGGTACTATGCTAAGCAAAATTAGTCAGAGAAAGACAAGTATCACATGACTTCACACATATGAGAACTTTAAGATACAAAATACATGAACATAAGAGAAGGTAAGCAAAAATAATATAAAAACGGGGAGGGGGAAAAACATAAGAGACCCTTAAATATAGAGAACAGAGAGTTGCTGGAGAAGTTGTGGGGGGGGGGGGCTAAATAGGTGAGTGGCTTAAGGAATCTACTCCTGAAATCATTGTTGCACCATGTGCTAACTAACTTGGATGTAAATTATAAAAAAATAAATAAATTATAGAAAGTAAAAAAAAATAAATAAAGAGCCAACACTCCTTAAAACTATCAGTGATCAAATACAATAAAGTCTGAGAAACTTTAACAGCTGAAAAGAGACCTGACAACTAAATGTAACGTGGAACATGGATGAGATTCTGGGGGGAAAAAGGAATTTAGGTGAAAACTGAAGAATTCGGAAGAAAATATAGGCTTTAGTTTTTAGTTTCCTTCTTTCTGGCTTTTTCCCGTCTCCTCTCCTTGAATCACGAGCACCGAAGCTAAGGTAAGTGAGAACTTTGCCAAATGTTTGGGCTTGGTGCAACAACAGTTGCCAGATCTCCAGCCTGCAGCATGTATTTCCTCATGTCCTGTTGCACGAAAAATTAGCTAACAGCACATGCGTTAGGCTTTTGTTTGACAGTCTACTGTTGCTAGCACCAGTTTCTAAATAAGTTAGGGCACGGCTAAATGGCTATAAGAAAGATTTTGTGAAGTATCGTGGCTCAGATAACAAAACTCGGGGCTCTGTCCATGCAGTTGTCTAGAGCATGCTGTTGTATTGCCATCGCCTAGTATCTCACAGTCAAAGCTGGCTCCCCAGCTGCGTAACTGTGGCCCTGCCCAAGGGAAGAGAAAAGGAGAGAATGTCACGAAAAGCTGGCCTGCTCCTGTCACTCACATCCAATTGGCCACTCATGCCCCACTGGACACACCTAACTGCAAGGTGACACATAGTTCCTAGCCATGTGTCTGCTAAGATCACTTGAGATTTCTGTAACTAAAGGAAGATGCTCAGATGGGTTGTGGGAGGTGGGGGTGGTCCTAGTACAGAACCCGGTGACCTAGGGCTCCTACTCTATCTCCTGTGATAGCTTACCAGTGGATAGTAACGCAGTCTCCTATAATACACCTCGTTGTATACAAAGACATTGTGATCAGATTTCCCACAGTCACCGTTAATGATGTGTTTTCCCTATGAACAAAGGATTTTAGATTGCGTGGCCATTTGACAATGATTCTGGACTGATGCCTTCAATTTATGAGATTTGCAGATGAAGAGAATTGGGGGCCTGGGTCTCTGAATGGTTCCAGGATACAGCCAGTTTGTCAGTGGCAAACTCACATTAACCAGCGTGTTGAAGTCTTTTTTGCCAAATGTGAGGTTTAAAAATGAATACAATGATCTGAAAATGATCTCACCAGAATAGAACACATTGACAGACTAAGTCTCACATGCCATTCTCTTATTTAAATAACTCAGTATTTTATTAACTTTTAGAATCACAGTGACACACTACTACCTCCTATTTATCTTGTGGTTTTCATGATTCTAAATCATTTTATGCCATACATTTGCATAATAAGTTCTGTCTTAGCTCGCATTTGTATAGATTTCTTCTTTCATGAGCTACTTTTTGTACTCTCGATGTGTCACTATTAAATTAGTTGGATCCCATTTAATACAAGATGCTTTAAAGAGTCAAACCCTGGGACCAAATAAAAATTTTACTAAAATTCATATGTGTTATATCCATAATATGCCCGCGATTTACTGTATTTATCACTATTGTAAAAAAAGAGATTAGGATTTTCTCCTTTAAAAGTCACATTGTTTTCCATATTTTGCTACTTTTAATATGTATTCTAATATTTCTTCTAAGAATACAGTTCACTGGTCTCCATTCCTAGACATATTCACTTCTAAATCTGGTTTTCTTTATCACTTTAAGGTGAAACACTTCACATTTTGTGTAGAGATATATTTCATCATACATTTCTGCGGAGTGTGTGGGTGTCCAAGATCATCCCCACTTCTGATGCCTACTGCAAGTTCAAGAGTTCTCCTGGACTCCTGTTCAATAATTACAAGAAAGATTCCTGGAACTCAGAAAATCTATCATACTCATGGTTACGGTTTATTACAGTGAAAAGGTACAGACTGACATTGGCCAGGGCAAGAGGCACATAGGGAAGGTCCAGGAAGCACCAGACACAGAGCGTCAGCTGTCCTTCCCCAGGGGATTTGTGGGGGCTGCTCCTGCTTCTTCCAGCAATGATACATGACCATACACAATGAGCTGTGACAACCAGGGAAGCTCATCCCTGCCTTGGTGTCCAGTTTTTACTGCACTTCAGTCATGTGAACTTGGTTGACTACTGGCATAGTTGACCTTAATCTCTAATACCGTGTAGCCAAAACCCGACCATAGATCACTGAGATTTATCACTGAGAATGTCTGGAGTGGCCCAAGGCCTCCAGATAAACAAAGATACACTTAGGAAGAACAGTCTAAAGATACTCCCCCGGCCTCAAGCCCCTGGAGCCTCAGGGAAAGGCCAAATCTCTCTTTGGGCAAGGTTGATTTTTTACTATATAACAATGTTCAAGTAATAATAATATTAGCTTCTTAATCCAGACACACCCAGAGCTCAGTCCCATAACAGTGCTACATTTAAGAAGTGTAGTTCACTCCTTAAAGGGTAAGTAAAAAGAATTCTTTCTTTTACTGGTGATTGTCAAAGGACATTCAAGAGGTTCCAAATACATACTCCACAACCGCTTTTTATTACTATCCCCTTCCGTCATTCCCAACCCTTCTTCCCCACCAAAACCCTCTTAAACTCCCAGCTCTGAATAATGCCCTCTTTCTTTTCTCTCTCCTCTTTCTCATCACATTATTTAGCAGAATATAGTCTTAAATTCAGCATAAAATTATCCATCCCCTTTAGACACTGGAAAGACGTGGAAAATTGGGCTTCCCAAAGCAGATTTTCTTTGATAGTTAGAAAAATGGAGAAAATCAACGCATATGCCAGTGTTAAGTTGTTTTGTTTTCTAATACAATAATAATAACTCCCACCCACCAGATACCCACTGTTTCACTTTGCATACCTGTGTTTCTGGACCTAGGATCTCATTGCTTCAGAGACGGCCCACCTTGGAAAAATTTTCAACAGTTGTTAAGTGGAGGGAAAATCATTTAAGAAATGCTATTGATGTATACTGCTGAAGTGATTAATTCCCTGATACTTCGACACATAAAAGGATATATGTACCCCAGGAAGCAAAAATATGTAAGTATCAAAGTATTCAGCCTCAAGAATTCCTTTTTTATTATTATTATTCACTCTTATGGGTGCCTTCTAGCTCAGTATTGGATGGTTACTTTAGGGGGAAGAGGGGGGGAAATCTTAGGATTCCATGAACTTTTAACAAACACAGAATTCTAAAATGCAGGCATATGTCTGAATATTTAACTCTTTCGTAAGATGTTGACTTCTATTTTGTAACTCCAATATATGTGGAGATGCTTGATTCTGTTACAAAATTTCAGTATGCTCTTTTTTAGTAGAGAAAAATGAGCCAGAGAGAAAAAATTTCTACTATCTATGTGCTTTAACAGCATCATCAATTCATTTGTTAAACTATTCATGTACATGCTTCAGGATGAACTAAAACCAAACTTGAACCACATTTTATAGTTTATTCTTCTGGCAAAAGGAAGCAACAACCCTTTCTTTCTACCTCCATGGCCCCCAGTCTTCCATTCCCACCCTACTCCCACTCACTTACAGCCTCAGAAGACTGGTTCAATGATAGTTAATAAAATAGCATGCTTGCTATTTTACATTTACTATGTTTACACTTCTACAACATGACACAATATCACCAATATATCTCCCAAGTCAGCTCTAATTCCTTAATCCCCTCAAATATCCAAGCAGTCCTCGCATTCCCCAAATTATGCTATAAATATTCTCTGTCTATTTGAGTTTGTTTGATCATGATTCAGAAAGTTCTGTACATTGCATTTGGTTAACATGCCCTTGTCTCTTTTAATATATAGATTCTCTCTCCATCTGTTTTCCACCCCTTTGGAATTTTGTAGTTGTTGTAGAAGAAGAAGGAGAAAAGGGGAAAGGGGGAGGTGGGGGAGACGGGAGAGAAAGAGAAGAAGGTAGTCAGTTGTCTCATAGAGTTTTCTACACTTCATATTTTTGTTTTGTTGTGTTTTACACACTTTTCTTGGCCCATGTATTTCCATGTTTTGAAATATGGTCAAATTTAGGTGTGGTGGTGGTGGTTGTGGTGTGGTGTGTGTATGTGAAGACTACTTGGGAAGTGGTGTTGGGTACATTCGTCAGAAGAGCATAATGTCTTTCATTTGGGGGGGGGGTAGCAATTTGTTAGAACATGCAAAAAGCGATTTTCACATTCTATTTTTCCTTTCTCATTTATTAGCCAGAACACAGCTATTATAAGACACTTTCTCTCATTGATAATTTGGTTACCCATGATTTGTGTAGAAAAGATAGAATAAAGGCTTTCTCCTTTATTTACCAGTTTTCAAAATAATAACTCAAAGCCCTAGTATGCTCCAAAGATGACCTATGTATTTAACTAGCATTTTGAACTCATAGATTTAAATATATTTGATGTGTTTCAATTCATGGCAGTTATTGTCCTTACTGATACTTGAGTTGTGTGATCTTTGGACAGTAGGAGCTTATTGAAGTTGGCTTCTGGGTCCTTTTGACACAATCCTGCTAACTTTTGACAAAAAGTTTCAGAATCATCTAGTATATCTACCTCAGACTTCTAATCAATTCCTTTTTTCAAGAACCCTGTTGTCTCTCTCTCTCTCTCTCTCTCTCTCTCTCTCTCTCTCTCTCTCTCTCTCTCTTTCAAATGTTTATTTAAATTCTAGTTAGTTAGCCTACAGTGCAATATTAGTTTCAGCAGAATTCAGTGATTCATCACTTACAGCACCCAACGCTCATCCCAACAACTGCCCTCCTCAATGCCCATCCCCCATTCCGCTCCAGCAACTGGTAGTACTCTGTAGTTAAGAGTCCTCCATGGTTTGTTTCCCTCTCTCTCTTTATCCCCTTCTCATATGTTCATCTGTTTTGTTTCTTAAATTCCACACACGAGCGAAATCATATGGTCTCTCTGACTGATTTCGCTAAGCGTAATACACTCTAGCTCCATCTCCATCATTGCACTTGGTCTCTTTTTGTGAGAAACAGTATTTAAAGACCAAAATTTAGGCACTAGGGTAACTCATTGCTATTATATTGGTCAGTATCTCTAGGCCTTTTCAGTGGATAGTGCTACAAATAAATATTTTTTATTAAAAATAAGTGTGAACTGATACTCCAATTCAATTCAGCTTAGAATTATAAAGTTTAACTCATGATCTTAGTGGAAATCTCTTTTCTCCCATGCTATTAACACCAGTTCTCAATGACACAAACATTACACTCTTTTACTTTATACCATAGTACACACATTGCAGTCTCTAGATTACCATATCAACACCACTATCAACAATATATTTCTAGTAATTTCTTCAACTCAAAAAAAATTATCTCTAGGAAAGAGATGGAATCTGAAAACTGGCAGTATGGATGATTCTTTCTGAAGCAAAAATTCATTGAATGGCTTAAACATATTTACATGGTATTATTTAAGATCAGTTGAAGGACTATATGATACATGAAAGTCCAGCTCAAGAGGATAGTAGCATTATCTTGTTCTCAGAATTAGCACCTTGTAATTCAAATGATTCACAGGAATGTCTACTACTAATTCTTATCTCTGCTGTGCATTAACCAACTGTTAACATATTTGCAGAGAAACTCTCTTGATATGTGACAAGACTCACAATGAGTTGGTCTCCTTCCATTAGAAAGGCACGGTAGGGGTCAAGCCATACCCGATTACACCATGGTTCTGTCTGGTATCCTTGAACAGTTACCATAGCCACTTTGAAGCACTGAAATAACAGATGGTAAATTTAAAAGAACAGCTTCTGAAAATGTAAAACAAATCCAAATGTAAACCTCTCTCAATTTCATCCCACTCTTTGCCAAGAAAGGGGAGAAAAACATCACAAGTATGATTCTGAGATGTTTATTTTAAAAGTATCATTTATTCTAGATTTCAAAATCCATTACAACTCATATTAAACAGTGGGTGTTTGTGATTTCTTTGGTGAGCCAGTGCTTGATTTTTATCATCTTTCCCTCGCTCATGACCCAAAGGTGGGAGCATAAGAGTTATGAGGTTCAAAATTTCCAGGCGGCAGTAGTAGAGAGAAAACCACAGCCACTGCCCAGCTGACTCTTCCAGATGACACAAGACATCCTATCACTATACCTAAATGCATGTGAACATGTTTTACCTTCCTTCTTGTAAGAAAATGTTTTATGCAATTTACCTTTTAGTTTTTATAATAGAGATTTAAAATCACTGTAGCTTCCTCTTGTTCTTTGATCAGGGGTGACATTCTGATTAAATGATGTATAGTCCATGGTGCACCACAGGCTAAGTGGGGCCATAACCTGCAGAAAGAGTGAGCACATATTAAGACATCTACTATGGAGTGTAGGTATGATACACTTGTTAGTTTTTTTTAATCAAGTAATAAAAGAGTGTGGACTTCTTTTTTTAGTGTTTGTTTGTTTGTTTTAAGAGAGACAGAGTGTGAGCAGGGGAGGAGCAGAGAGAGAGGGAGACACAGAATCCAAAGAAGGTTGTGGCTCTGAGCTGTCAGCACAGAGCCTGACGTGGGGCTCAAACTCACCAACAGTGAGATCATTGCCTGAGCTGCAGCTGGACACTTAACCAATGGAGCCACTCAGGTGCCCCAAATGTTTATTTATTTGTTTTGAGAAATAGAGAAAACACAGAGGAGGAGGAGGGTGAGGGAAAGAGAGGATCCCAAGCAGGTTCCGCACTTTCAGTGCAGAGTCCAGCATGGGGCGTGATCCCACAAACCAGGAGATCATCACCTGAGCTGAAATCAAGAGTAAGACGCTTAACTGACTGAGCCACTTAGGTGCCCTAGAAAGTGTAGGCTTCAGATCAAAATGACATTCAAAGTCCGTACATTGATCTATCCACAGACTTCACATCCAAACAAATAAAACTGGGAGAAAAAAAAATCCTCTTTATGGACCAGGAACTGAAGAGAAATGTGGGGGAGAAATCATAGGACAGCCACCCTCAATACCAGGTGTGGCCAAGACAGGGGGAGCCAGGACCATGGAGAAGTGGAGTGGAGTGACAAGTCACTCTCCTCTCTCCTTCCTTTGTCCCCATCCTGGCACCTTTTTGCTGCCATTTGCTACCCAGAGTTACAGCTGGTAAGAGTCTGAGTGCCCTGGCAGGTACCAGGACAGACTCAACCTTCCCAACCAAGTGTAGCCAACATATCTGACTATAAGTCCCTCCCAATTATCATGGAATAAGAACCCCGAGCACAAGAGATCTGGTGTTGAATGTGGGTCCTAGGGGCGATTTGAGGCAATCACAAAACCTTTTAAAAACAGAAGAATAAGAGGAAGGAAAAGAAAACTAGCACCAACTTAAGGTGGATCTGAAAACCAGATTCCAAAACATGCAAAGAATATCAACACCAAGAATGGCTCCAGGTAAAATCAAACATTGGGAAATAAAATCATTCTGCACCAAATAAAAAGAAATGTGCCACTTTAAGAATGCTGCAAGATATCTAGAGTTATCAAAGAGTTATAAAAATACTAGCATCATTCCAAAGAAGTGAGAAATTATGCAAAAAAAGATGATTTTAAAAACTCAGTTGAGTGGATGAACACTAAACAGGAATAATCAAAATTATATGAATGAATCAGGAGGCGATTCAGAGACATTCATCAAGAATACAGCAGAGAGGCAAAGAGGAACAAATAACATTTGAGATATCAGTAAGAGAGATGGAGATAGACTGATATGGAGATAGTTATGAATGAATGAATAAATTAGTGAATACACACACATGAGCGTGCGCACACACCTGCACACACGAATCCTAGACAAGAATAGGGGCAGAAGCAACCAGCAGAAAGATAAAAACTGAGAACTTTCAGAGTTGATGTAAAACATGGGATGTCAGACTGATCTTCCACATGAATAAAAGTGAATGCACAACTAGACACATTAAAATAAAACAAAACACAAATATATTCTTAAAATGTAATCAGGAAGAAAAGACAGTATAGTTACACATGGACTTCTTGTTACCATAGATGCCAGAAGAAATGAAATTATATCTTTGAAATTCTTAGGGAAAGTATCTATCTACTCAGAGGTAAAAGAAAGATAAAAGAAAAAATAATAAGAGTATAAACTGATTTTTTGAGAAGTTAGTAATTCAGCTATTTACCATTAAATAACTATTGGGTATGCATGAGTGTGTGCCAAAAAAGATAAAACTAAAACTCTGAGGAATGATAACAAGGATTCTGAGGAAACAGTGCCAAACAGAGTCTAAAGTCCTTGTCTTATTCAGGCAAAGAAATAAATTAAAATTTTGGTAGAAAAATTTATAGTTGAACAGAATCTTAAAACTTGAACGGTAATTGCAAAACAACCGAAATAAGATCTATAATTTCTTCTTAAAATTTTATTAAGTTTTAAAATGTTTAATTCCAGTATAGTTAACATACAGTGTTACATCAGTTTCAGGTGTACAATATAGTGATTCAACAATTCTGTCCATCACCCAGTGCTCATCATGACAAGTGTGTTTTAATTCCTTTCATCTATTTCAGCCATAATCCCCAACCTTCCTCCCTCTGGTAACCATCAGAAGGTTAACCGTCAGAAAACCATTTGTTTTCTAGAGTTAGGAGTCTGCTTCTTGGTTTGTCTCTCACTCTTTTTGTCCCCCTATGTTCACCAGTTTTCTTTATTTTTTTTTTAATTTTTTAATTTTTTATAGCTTATTGTCAAGTTGGTCTCCATATAACACCCAGTGCTCTTCCCCACAAGTGCCCTCCTCCATGCCCATCACCCCCTCCCCCTTCCCCTCCCTCTTCAGCCCTCAATTTGTTTTCAGTATTTAAGAGTCTCTCATGATTTGCCTCCCTCCCTCTCCCTAACTCTTTTTCTCCCTTCCCTCTGTTAGGTTTCTCCTGTTAGACCTATGAGTGAAAACATATGGAATCTGTCCTTCTCTGCCTGACTTATTTCGCTTAGCACGAAGCACGACACCCTCGAGGTCCATCCACGTTACTGTGAATGGCCAGATTTCATTCTGTCTCATTGCCATGTAGTATTCCTGTATATATAAACCACATCTTTTTGATCATCAGTTGATGGACATTTAGGGTCTTTCCATGATTTGGCTATTGTTGACATTGCTGCTATGAACATTGGGGTACATGGGCCCCTGTGCATCAGCACTTCTGTATCCCTTAGGTGAATCCCTAGCAGTGCTATAGCTGGGTCATAGGGGAGTTCTATTGATACACCAGTTTTAGTTCTTAAATTCCACACAGGAGTGACATCATATGATATTTGTATTTCTCTGACTCACTTATTTCGCTTAATATTATACTCTGTAGCTTCATTTATGTTGTTGAAAATGGTAAGATTTCATTCTTTTTATGGCTGAGTAGTATTCCATTTTATGCATGTGTGTCTTCTTTACCCATTCATTTTTTTTACCCATTCATTTCTTGTTGGACACTTGGGCTGGTTCCAAAGTCTGGCAATTGTAAATAATGCTGCAATAACCATCGGGGTGCTTATATCCTTCTGAATTAGTGTTTTTATATTCTTTGGATAAATATCCAGAAGTGTCATTACAGGATCATAGGGCGGTTCTGTTTTCAATTTTTGGAGGAACCGCCATACTGTTTTCCACAGTGGCTGCACCAGTTTGCAACAGTGTCAAAGGGCTGCTTTTTTCCATAACCTTGCTCACACTTGTTGTTTTTTATATTTTTGATTTTAGCCATCCTGACAGGCATAGGGTGATATCTCATTGTGTTTTTTTTAATATAATTTATTGTCAAGTTAGCTAACATGCAGTGTATACAGTGTGATCTTGGCTTCAGGAGTAGATTCCCATGAGTCATCGCTTACATACAACACCCAGTGCTCATTCCAGCAAGTGCCCTCTCAATGCTCATCACCCATTTCCCTCCCCACCTGCCCCCCATAGACCCTCAGTTTGTTCTCTCTTTTGTGGCTTGATTTGGATTTCCCTGATGTTGAGTGATGTTGAGCAACTTCTCATGTGTGTCTTGGCTATCTGGTTATTTTCTTTGGGGAAATATCCTGTCATGTCTTCTGCCCATTTTTTAACTGCCAAAATCCATAATCTCTAAATCACTAGTGGAAAAAAGGTGAACCATAAAAAATGTATAAATCCAAGAAAAAGTAGGAAAAGAAAAAGAAAATTATGGTAAACAAAAGTGACACAATATTATGATAGCAAAAGTCCAGAAATACCAATAAGCACAATAAATTAATTCACTTAATAAATAACAGAGGCCATCAGATTGGATGATGAAACAGTATTTAACTGTATGTACCCTATGAAAATCACTTTTAAAATAAGGCAACATAGAAAGATGAGGAGATTAAAAATACTAAAGGAAAGAAAGCTCTTATAGTAAAAGTAATAGTAACATTTTTTAATTTTAATTTTTAGAGAGAGAGAATGCATGTATGTGGGGGAGGGCCAGAGGGAGAGAGAGAGAATCTCAAGCAGGCTCCATGATCAGTGTGGAGCCTGACACAGGGCTTGATCCCATGAGCCTGGGATCATGACCTAAGTTGAAATCAACAGTTGGGTGCTCAAGTGACTGAACCACCCAGGTGCCCCTAATATTAGTATTATTAATGTTAACTGAATTATGTGTCAGGGTAATAAAAACATTATAAAGAATGAAGGAAGTATTATATAATAATAAATGGGATTATCTACAAAGATATGAATCATGATCATGAATGCATAAAATATGTCACACAAATACATATATTTATATATACATTATTAGAATAAGACATCTAAACACTTTTCTATCAGCAACTGATAAGTTAGTAAGACTACAGAAGATTTGAACAACATAAGCAACTTGATTTCAAATAAATATACATAAATATATATGTTTATAAATATAAGTTTATATGTAACATATTTATACTTATATATGTTTGTATGTATCATGCACCTCACAAATTGAATGTATACATACATACAGACACACATTCAGCATTTCCAAATATTGGCCGTGTACCAGGGCACAAGGGAAGTCTCATTAAATTTCAATGAATCAGAGTGAAATAAATCAGAGTAAAACAAATACCTTAGCATTTCACTTCTAGCATTTCATTTCTAAAAATAAAACAGAATGAAAAGATAAACTCATAGATACAGAGAACAGATTGGTGGTTTCCAGAGTGGGGTTCCTGGGTTGGCAAAATGGGTGAATGTGTTCAAAATGTAAAAACTTCTACTTATAAAATAAATAAGCCAGGGGGATGTAATGTACAGCATGAGGTACATGGTTCATAATACTATGTCATGTTTGGAAGTTTCTTTTTTTTAATGTTTCTTATTTTATTTTTGAGAGACAGAGAGAGACAGCATGAGCAGGGGAGGGTCAAAGAGAGAGGAAATCTGAAGCAGGCTCCAGCTCTGAGCTAGCTGTCAGCACAGAACCAGACATGGGGCTCAAACCCATGAACCGTGAGATCATGACCTGAGCCGAAGCCGGACTCTTAACCGACTGAGCCACTCAGGTACCCCAAGAAAAAACATTTTTGCAACTATATATGGTAATGGGTATTAACTAGGCTTCCTGCAGGGATCATTTTGCAATATATATAAATATTGAACCATTATGTTTTATACCTGAAACTAATCTAATGTTGTATATCAATTATACCTCAAGAAAAAAATGTCAATGAATCAGATTTATATAGACCTCTAGTCACAATGCCATTAAATTAGGAATCAACAGTAAAAGATGATGAAAAAAGTTTATATATACAAATAAAAATTGCAATATAAAATTACAGATGAACCTAAGACTCATCACAATGAATTTCCAGCTCAACAACCACAAAAGGAGGAGATTTCCAAAATTTATGGGAATCGGCCAAAATATTTAAGGTAAATCTTAGCCTTAAGTTTATTTCGTAACAGGAAGTATTTACGGAAGAGTGGATTATAGTTCAGCGCTGTCCACTAATATTTCCAGCTCTTCTAGTCACATGTCACGACTGCATCCCCGTGTTGCTCTGAGGCTATGTGCTGCCAGATGACTTGCTGTGGCCAATGAAACATAAGTAGAAGGAATTTTTGCCACATTTAGGCAGGAGCTTTATGGACTTACTCAGTGTACAGTTGGCCAGACCCTTATTCTCTTCTTGGTGGTTAGAAAGCACAGAGATGAGGTCTCCCTTAGTCCGGACACCTGCGTGAGAACGACACTCTTCGGAGTCCCCTCCCCTCTCCTGTTTGTCCACCTGTGTGAAGATTCAAAAGGACCATTTGACACCGTCTCATTTCCAAGTTCGGTTTCCAGTTACTCTCGGGATTTCTGTCTTCTACAAGCTGAATTATTTTAGATTTTCTTCTTTGGAGTGGCATTGCTAATCTGTTGGCCTACTCACCTCATCAGCCTGATCTTTTAAAATTATGTTTCATTGTTTGTTGTTTCCTCTGTCTCCAGTATCTTAGTGGCACCTTGGAACTTTCAGATACTGTTTTCCACAGACTAACAGAAAGTGCTTAAAATACCACTGAGTAAAGTTCACCCCCTCCCCAACTCCCAAAGCATCTGAACACATAGGTTTTAAGCTGGTTGTAAATCTGCAGAACTGTCTCGTTCTACCTAATCTACCCATTTGACTATTCAGTAGTTGCTAGAGTGCATTCATCTTGCGTTCTGTGTTGGTGAAGGCAATCATATTTTTAATAAAGTATTCCTGCTAATTGGCCTATCTTCCTTTCTGAAAACAAATAAAAAACAAACAATATTTCTAAAGCTGAAAAATAAGAATATATCTCTAATCACACTGGCACAATCCCTCAGTAACATGATTATTACCATTGTCTCTGTGGAGGATCTAGGATGAGATTTTATAGTTGGAACACAGATCACCCCTTTCTGGCATAATTATTATTCTTTTCTGAAAATTCATTGTGTACAGAACATAATTAGATACTCACTAATGATTTGTTTTGAGTAAACTTGCAGCAACTTAAAAACATTTTTTAAATTAATTTATTTATTTTGAGAGAGAGAGAGAGAGAGCGAGCAAGTGGGGTAGGGCCAGAGGGAGAATCCCAAACAGGCTCAGTGCTATCAGCTCAGAGCCAGATGCGGGGCTCGAACTCAATAACAATGAGATCATGACCGGAGCTAAAACCAAGAGGCAGATGCTTAACTGACCGAGCCACTCAGGCACCCCTGCAGCAACTTTTTTGAGACTGGCTTATAACTTCTAGAATGTGGTGATTTGCCCAAGAGAACACTGCACTATTTTCCGTATGCTGCCTCCAACTGCCATTTCCTTAGATTCAGAGTCACGTCCTTGAAGCTGTGCTGGTCCCTTGTAGGACAACGAAGAATCCACTATCACGGGAGAGCTTGTCACCCTGTGGTGTCACACTGACTTTTAAATAATTTCTGACTTTGGTTTGTAACACTCCAGTGTGATGGCAATTTTTTGCAAGGGAGTTTTGCAAACACTCTGGAAATTATCAAAGAAAAATAACTTTCGAAATAAAGAAAGAAAACTCCTCACCACATTGACTTTTATGATGAGAGAAACATTTGAGGAAAGCAAGAAGATAAATTGTTCTAAATTGAAATACTCTCTTTTAAAAATTTTTTTGTCTTTATTTTTTATTTAGAACGAGAGAGAGTGAGCGGTGGAGGCAGAGAGTGAGCGGTGGAGGGGCAGAGAGAGAAGGAGACACAGAATCCTCTGACGCGGGGCTCAAATCCACGGACTGTGAGGTCATGACCTGAGCTGAAGTCGGATGCCCAACCCACTGAGCCCCCCTAAACTGAAATACTTTCGAAAGCTCGAGAGTGGATACCCAGTGTGATGGTAGCACAAACAGCAATTTTTTGCCAGTGAGACTCAAGTCACAGGAGATTCATTTTTCTCTGATAAAGTTAACAAATTAAAAAAAAATAAAGATGATTTAAAATATGACTTTATCTTTCAAGGTTTAAGTAATCTTACACACTCCTTTTCAAGAAGAGCACACCTTATTTTGGGTAAAAAAAGAGTTTCAATTTTTCAAAAGAGTTTCTAAACTTTTTTTTTTTGAACTTTAAAATATCTCCCAAATCGTTATGGGATCTGTTCAGGTCCAACACAGGCTGTGACATTGTTTCTTCTGAGTATTCTTAAGAGTGGTATTTTCATTTGAAGTATCTAAATGTCTAGGAACACAAGACAAAGCAGGGACAGTGAATGCCATTTTGTCATCTGTGCAGAAATAAGCATTGAATGAGTAGCGATTGTACTGTAAGATACGTTGTACCAGCCCTGGAAACTTTGTTGATCTTGCAAACCTACCGTTTCCTAATCTGTGCTTGGTGACTTGTTAAGTTCCAGTAATATTTGCTTATTAACGAATCAAACTTTGTTCAAGACATTCCTGGCTATTGATTTTGCGTTAGTCCATAGCTTTATTGATTAGCCACCGAGACCAGAGCAGGGTATTCTGGTAGGTGCTGCCTAAGACTAGAAGAGAAATACTGCATTTTATAAGCCTGGACCCTGAACCCAGACTGCTTAGCTTCAAATCCTGGTTCTGCTGCTTGCTGGCTGAGCAAGAGTGTTTGACCTCTCTGTGCTTGAGTTTCCTTTTTTATAAAACAGGAATGATAATAGAAACTACCTTAAAGGGTTGTTTGATGATTAAATGAGTCCATGTGAGTAAAGGGTTTAGAACAGCGACAGGCATTTAGGAAGCACCAATCGCTACTGTTAAGATAAGTTGTAAAAAGTTTCATTGTAACGGAAGGATAGATATGTGGGCTATTTACAAAAATAAAACAAAGTGACTACAGAGAAAACAATGTTGACTAGAAGTTAGAGCAGGATGCCTAGTTCTATTGATACATCCTATATCCTATCTGATAAACCCCTACCTGCCCCAATGCCCCACGGCTTGATGAAGAGAACCAAATGGAATAATGCTCGCTTGCTGCATAAGTCTTCCTAATTTTAGCCCAAATTAATTGCCCCTTCTTGAACACTCTCTATGCTATTGGCTCATATTTTCATCGTGAGACTTAACACACCATGTCTTATAGTTAATTATTGATGTGCTTCTTTCTCTGACTAGATAAGGTCTTGATGCCAGAGACACTGTCTTACTCACTTTTAAAAATCATCTAGCATTGTGACTTGAACATAATAGACATGTAATAAGTGTTTATTAAAGAGGGCTCTGACAAACTTAACTTGCCAAATAAACAGAATTATTATCATTATTACTATTATAACTACCACACTATGTGACTTTACAGGGTGTAATTAATGGGCTGTTGACATGAATTTGAAGATAGGTTGGGTGGGGTTTGAATGGAGCAGCCCACACAGGGATTATTTACATAAATTGTAGCTTCATGTACTTTTGTTTTCTCTCTGCATTATCCCCTTACATTAAAATGCACACATCAGATGCAGCAAGTATTTTTCTAGCTTTTAATTGGGTCAGATGTGAAATAATCAATTACTATGGGGTTGCAGAAAGCCTTCTAATCCTTCCATGTTGTTACCACATGATAAATGAGGCTTATGGAAATAACTACTTAGGTATTTGTCTAAATTCCATCTAAACCTTAGAGATTTATTTATTTATTCATTTATTCTTAAAAAAATTTTTTCAATGTGTCTTTGCTATGTGCCATGCACTGTGTGTGCTAGGTGCTGCACCAGGCAGTGGGACCCGCCTTATTCAAGTGTATTCTGTATGGATAAACAGGCATTTGCATTAAGAGGCAAACAAAATCAAATACTGTGTTCTGTCTGAATGAACTTGAAAACACTGCTGGGGATCTTTGATCTTAGTTTAACACATTAGGTGATTTTCTCTTGGAGTAATTGAATTTAACAATTTGATAAACATAGTACTCCTATAAGGATATGATGGAAAATCTACATTTAAAACACACAGGGCTTACTCTTAGAGGACTTTTAGTCTAAGGACAAGGGCATAAGGAGAAGAGTGGCCGGGCCACTAGAGACTGTGCTGACTGTCATCATTTTCATGCCTGAATTTGGGCAAGTAGCCTAACCTTGTTAGGTCATCAGTAAAACTAGGATAATAGCAAGCTGTTCCTAGATTTCCTCAGAGAATTAGATTTACAAACTCAAGAAGAAACAATGCTGCCTTTGTACTTCTGTGGCTAGGTCAATTTGATGTCCATAGACACTATTAGAGGAATACGTGAACATACAAATCAAAGTTAGTTATTTTCTCTCTTAGAATTCACTAGGGTGACCCAGTGACCATAGTTCTGAATTGTAAGGAATGGGAGGCACCAGAGGGGTATGCATTTACTCATCTGGTTTTGAATGTGTGACATATCGATGTTTCTCATCGGTTTATCATATTTCAAATACATGCTTAATGCAAAGTTCTTAATGGGACATGCTCTTTCATGCTTCAAAAACCTCTGAAATCACACATTTCATTTAAAATAAGAATAGTTTAAAACAAGCCACTATGCATGCAATTTCTTGTAAAACACAAAGCTTTACAAATTTGCGTCAAGACTGCTTAATTAAAACCTTGACACCATCAACCTCTTCAATTATGTGTTAAAGAGACAGGCATCCTAGGGGATCCCAAGTTAGAATCTGTGTACATCCTGATTGTCTGTGCTGTGTGTACATGAGTAGTTCACGGGGGTGCGGGGTGGGGGGAGGAAGAGGTGTTTTAATAGAAAGAAAAAGAAATTATTTCAAATTTCTCTAGATACGAATCATTTCACACTTTTTCAAACAGTTAGGAAGAGGGCAAGGCTGTCTTTTCAGAAGAAGAACAAAGAATAGAAATTTAGGGCAGAATGTGTCATTTCTGTTCTGTGTCTAAATTTCAATGAGTGTTTTCTTTCTAAACACGAAATTTTTTATTTGAGACTTGTTACTTAGAAAACACAGTTCTAACACTTGACTACTGGTTGTTTGGATGTATTCTGTAGACCATACTGAGTAAGTGGGGGAGGAGTAGACTGTTTACTTCACTCCGCTAAGGTATATCAATTTTGTAGTGAAAGGACTGCTTTTCTTTACATCCTAACTCTTGTTGTCTTTACTATTATGTGCCGATTCTCAATTTCTTTTGCTAATGGGAAACCCAGCAGCTCTTTGTTCTCATTGTGTCTGTTGTCTCCCTTTCTTTGTGTTGCAGGGATACTGCTACCCGCATCTGCCACTGAGCATGCGGAAAAATCCTTCAATAGATTCTTTACTTAGGACTTTCAGTAGTCTTACTCCACTTCTCCAGGTTTTAGTAGTCACCAGAATATCCAGAAGATAGACTGAAACTTGGAAAGGTGATACAGGTGGTTAAGGGGTGGTCTAGCAAGCTGCAAGTCCAGAGAGAAAGGGCCAGTATAGTTTTCACACATACTTGTCTAATTTATGCAGGTTCTCACCAAGCAAGTTAACTGCAGAGCACCCAGCCTTCTTGCAGAAGCTAGAGATATAGATTGATAACTGAAAAGACACAGTGTTTCTGAAGCAGGAAGGCACAGAGCCATATCTAAAACCAATGACAGGATGTGCTAGCAGCTCCAGAAGGATGCGGTACATTGTCACAAAGATTGGTATGTAAAGTCCCTGAGAAGGAACTTTCACTAGATAGCACATCATCTGAGGATGAGAACCAGTTTTGTGGACTTTTCTCATTGTTAAACACTGGTAATGCTAAGTCAGTATTAATTGAATGAAACTGGTGATTCAACTCTTCTGCTTAGAAGCCTCCTCCTTCCACCGCCCGCAAGCAGGTTTGCCAATGGTTTCCAAAAGATGTGAGAAGAGCAGGCAAGATTAGGAATATTGGGATAGAGTTCTAAGGTTTTGTTTTTCTCTGTCCCCTTCCACTCCCTAAGTCTGACCTAATAGCTTGTAAATTATTAAAGAGATGGAGCACTATACAATTTTTCTCATGTTTCTCCCCTAATGATTTTTGCTTGTTTTGTTCACTACTTGATGGCCAACTCTTAGAATCGTGTCTGGCACAGCTAAATGGCCAAAGATCTTTTGTTTGATAAATGTAAGAACATACATACTATGGAAAACGCTCTTGTTTTATTATGACAAACACTACTGGTAACAATAATTTAAATTTGACTACTTTAGAATAAAACTAAACACTTGGCTCTTTAGCAGCTGGCCACTCTTTTAGAAGGATTTCTTCTTTCTCCTCCGCCTCCTCTCTCCCATCATTCTGTTTCTGTATTACCAATTAATGGATTAATTGCATCGTCTCAAAGTCTTTCTGTTCCACGTTTTCACTTTTCGGCCCTTATCGTTTTCTGGCCCTCTGGTTCTCTTTAGGTTTCAGAAGCCAGAGGCTAGTGGCTAAGCATCTTGAGCACAAGTGCTCTTGAACCGTAGCAAACCATCTGGCGCAAAGGTGCACCCCTCTAGGGCAGGCACCTGCTGCGGCTTTTTTGGAACCCCTCCCCTGGCTCAGAGATCCGCGCAGTTCGCACTCTCCGCAGCTGCCGGAGGAAGTGCCTGTGGCGGGAAAGTTCCAGCCAGGTCCAATCAGGCACCTGGGGTTAGGTGGCGGGGACGGAAGCCCCAGGACCCCAACCTCCGCTGCTAGCCGTGCCCGCAGGAGCGCCTCTTCCACTCCGCCAGCCCCGCCCACCTGGCGTTCGCGCCCCGCCCCGCCCCCGGGCCGCGGCTAAAACCCGGAGCCGCCGCGGCGCCCAGGGGACCGGAGGCACGCTCTGAGCATGTGCGGAGCTGCTCGGCGGCGGCTCCCTCGGCCGGAGGCTGGGGCTCGGTGCTGATGCTGACAGCCGACTCGGCCTCTGCTTCAGCGTGGTCGGCGCCCCGGGCCCGGGCGGCAGGGAAGGAGCCGTAGCCTCCCGGAGAACCCGAGGAGCCGGCGCGGCGGCGCGCACCCGCCGGCGGCCGCGGCGCCCTCGGGGCCCACGATGATGGCGGAGCAGGTGAAATGCGCCTCGGCAGGGGGCGGCTCCGGAGCGGGCTCCGGGCCGGTGGTGAACGCGGAGCTGGAGGTGAAGAAGCTGCAGGAGCTAGTGCGCAAGCTGGAGAAGCAGAACGAGCAGCTGCGGAGCCGGGCGGCCAACGCGGCCGCCGCCCCGCACCTGCTGCTGCTGCCGCCGCCGCCGCCCGCCGCGCCGCCCCCCGCCGGGGCCTGCAGCCCGTTGGGTCCGCGGAGTCCCCCGGCCGCCACCGCCTCGGGGGGCCTAGGGCTGGGGCTGGCGTTGGGCGCCGGGGGCGGCGGCGGCGGCGGCGGCGGCTCCAGCCCCGCGTTCCCGGGCACCTACTGCCTGCCCAGCCCGGCGCCCTCCCTGCTCTGCAGCCTGGCGCAGCCCCCGGAGGCGCCCTTCGTCTACTTCAAGCCGGCGGCGGGCTTCTTCGGCGCGGGCGGCGGCGGGCCCGAGCCGGGGGCCGCGGGGACGCCGCCGGGGGGAGCCGCCGCGCCGCCCTCGCCGCCCTCGCCACCCCCCACGCTGCTGGACGAGGTGGAGCCGCTGGACCTGGAGAGCATTGCTGCTTGGCGGGACGAGGACGACTACACCTGGTATTGCCGAGCTCCGCTCCCTCCTCGGGGACCCCGGCCTCGGAGGCCCCGGGACGGCGGGGAGGGCGTGGGCTGGGAGGAAGAGGGGCGCCTCGCCATTGCCCCCGGACGTGGTGGCCTGGCAGGTGCCCAACTCGGCGACGAGCTGAGGCTTTTCACGAGGGCGGAAACCTGTTTCTCATAGCTGAGGCTGACCCAGCTGGGCATGGATTGGTCCGCTCCAGCTCGCTGCTTTCTGCTTCTGTTGGTTATTAGTTCCCAAGCTCCTTGTTCGCATTAACTGAAAAATCCATGCCATCGTATTGTTACCCAGCCTTGCTTTTTTCACCCAATCATTTTTGGGAATAACGGGGGATGGGTGGGGGTTGGTCTCAGTCTGCGACTGTTCCCTGGTGTTTTCTCCCCATCGAACGCTTGGACAGGCTTTGCGTGTCGTCCCCTCCCGTGGCATTCCGAGCCGCCTAGTGATGGGTCTCTTCTTAGAGATTCGTTTTTGCAGTTGGACTTGTGCATTGCATGTCCTCTTTTGCTGCATTTTCACTGATAGCTTCTCATTTCAAGACGGACTTGGGTTTTGAAATATGCTGCCATCACTGGCTTTCCTATCAGTGATGATGTCAAAAAGGAGGGCTTTTCAGGGAATGGAGTGAGCAGCTTGAAAGCACTCTTACTTAGAACCTAGAATCTCTTTAATTTTCTTTTAAAATCAAACTGCTGGCTGAAGAAAAGTGAGATTAGAGAAACTTTTTTTTATTTTTTAGAAACCGTAAGTTGGTTATCAGAAAACTTGTGGCTGGTAGCATCTTTTCATTTGAAAGCTGGTTCGCCCTTTCTGCTTTCCATCCATGACTCACTTTGGGGGGCGGGGGTCTAGTTCCCTTTTCATGCTGCTTACTGGTGGAGTCCTTTCACGACTGACCTCTCTTGGTTGGCTCTTTTGGTTGGCTCATATGCTCTCCTCGGTCACTAGAAGTAGTAGGACATGGAAAGATGAGCAGAAGCCACAGATGAGGTGGAACTTGGTCCCTGCAGGGAAAACGAACAGCAGTCACCTCTGCAGAGCTGTGGCCTGAACAATGTTGTAGTCCTTCTTTTATCTTGGGTCGTTCTACTTAGGACCCTTCCTGGTTGGGCCAGCTGGGTTTTCCTCACTCTGTGTTTCTGTTGCCTGATCCCACAGCGGGAATGGGAAATGGAGAACCTTCCTGGCTTCCTGTTGAGAACTGTAGTGTTCCTTATACACTTAGTGAGATATCAGACTGCAGATTCTATTAACCAATTGATTTGAATGGCAGAATCAAAATGTACGGAATTACAGCAAAGTAGACTCCTCCTCACTTGTCTGCAGCTGTGCTGGTAGCTCAAGTTGTAAAAATCAAAACTGCTTACCACTTTGGGGGGAGTTAAGCCATTCTTTAGAAGTTACACCTTTATTTTTGTGAAGCCCAGGCTGTGTTGTAAACTCTGTTTCAGCCTGAATATGGTGCTGGAAGATGCTCTCTTAGGTTCTATAATAACTCTAAGCCCTTAGGCCACTTTCAGATTATTTTATGTTGATTTAGTCCCCGTTTGGCCTTTTTTTTTTTTTTTAAGAGATAATGTACTGTAGAGGGGAACTTGTTTGTATTTTTGATCCTATGCGTTAAAAATATTAGCATTTTAAAATGTATTATGATATACTTACTATTGTCCTGCTATTGCTAGAATTTTGATATGTAGGCTTTCCTTTTGTCTTTTTTTTTTTTCAAAATGGTGTTGAAGTAACTGAAAAACAGTGACCTGCTGAGTGGGATTACTGTTAGCACTTCAGATGGTTTGAAGTAAATGTAAATTAGAGGAGATTCTACTCATTTTACTCATCAGGTAGTTAGGGGACTACATAAATCAATGCTCTGACACTTTACAGATGTTACTACAGACAAGTGTTTGTATGTATGTTTTATGGAGTCTCTCAAACCGAGGATTAAAATCCCACGTGGAAAAACAGAGGGCTCATGACTCTCAGGTGCGATGTAACAGAAAACTTCCTGTCATAGCATTTTATACATTAAAGTGTTTTGTATCACAGTATTTTGGCCTGTTGAGGAACAAACAGCGGGGTCTGATTTTCATCAGAGTTTAACCAGCTTGCTAATGCTCACAAAGTTCCGACTTCCCTTCATCACTGCCCTGCGGTGCCACAAATAGGGCGCTTTTCACGTGGATTCCCTAAGTGGTTGCAGGGAGGCAACTTGTTTTTACTTCCCATTAAGCAGCAACTGTAGTGGATCACATGTACCTGAATATTTAAAAAATATCTAAAAATCGTTCTACATTTTCACTATAAAACAAAACAACACTGAAGTGTGCATGAAGTCACAGGAGTCTTCCCTCTTGTCCTCAGTTCAGTGCCGTGATTCAGAGTTTAACCCTGCTAACGTCCTGTCCTGTAGATCCTTCAAGATAAAAACATAATTGTACCGATCACGATGCAAATATATGCACATAAGTTGTTTTACTTACCTTTCACGGGACATATCTTGGACATCTTTGTCTCCTTGTAACACTTGCATCGTTTTAAAAATAATAATATTAAGGAGCAGCTGACCGTTAACAGTATTGCTTATCATTTTTCATGCATTTTTATCATGATTTTATCCTAATGGGTTAAGCAAAATTGGTATTTGATTATTTAGAATAGTACTTCCCACTAAGATGTCTTATGTTCAGGAAAGAAATTCGCAAAGTTAGATTAATCCTTGACTATTTTAAGAAGTTCTTTCCTGTACGTCCATTTTATTCTAATAAAACTTTGGACTGTAACTGTTCACCTTTTATTAACAACCTGGACAGCTCTTGGCTCAAGAGTTACGTGTAGGAGGAAAACACGGAATCGTAAATCAGTATTTGCTTGATGACGGTTCATTAGTTAATGAATGATCAGTCAGATCTCCTCGGTCCTTTTCTCCAAACAATTATTTAATCTATAAGTATCTTATGTTTACAACAAAAGAAACACACAACTTTGTACGAAGGATGGTGTATCCTGCTTTTTCATTTTGATGAAAAGCTTTGAAAGAAAATAATGGTCTCGTTTCTTCAAATATTTATCCCAGTTGAATTTGAATTGTTTTGATTTTGCTTTAGTCTTAGCACAGGGCTGTTAGAATTAAGTGTCTCAGAAAATTAGATTGTGGTTTCAGAACCTTAAAGTCTTAAGTCCAGTTGTTATAATCCCATAATAAACTTCTCATCCTGCTCTATGGAGTCTTCAGTGGTCTTTCTACTAATTTGACAGCCTTAGCCCTCCAGAAGACCGTAGGCTAGAAAGTGACCGGCGCTCTGTGAGTGTCCGGAGCAGAGAAGCTCCAGGGAGTGCAGTTTTGATGCGAACCTGGGTCGTGGTGACCGCGTGATACGCCAGCCCAGCCGTATAGAACCATGGTTTCAGGATCACTGTCCCAGTGTCCCTGGGCTGAGAGAGGCAGCAGGGCGGAAGGAGAAGAAATCACATTGGTTTGAAGTAGTAAGGGGGGGGCGGTAAGTTAACTGTGTGCTAGACCTTTCCATAACCCATTTCAGCTCCCCTGTTTCGCAATTGAGGGACCGAAGCTCCAAGGTGGAATGATTTCCATAGGCTCCTCCAGTGATTTACTGAAAGGTTAAGACCACAGTTGAGATTGTTTACAAAGGGTCAGAAGTGTTTACACCACGGATATTTTTCACCTGGCTCGGATATGACCCATTAGTGTGTTATAAAGTCAGCTTAGTGGATTGACTGGCATTTCTTTTTTTAAAAAATGAAGAGCAGTAGAATATAACATCAGAATGCATCGTGTCTTACAATACAAGCTTGTCTTGATTAAACTTATTTTGGTTTTACATGTATGTGCCCTGGCTTGAAGTAGTAATGTGTTTGTGCATTATGACCACAGTCAGACAAGTTCAGTTTCATAGCTATTGAAAGGACGGTCTTGGGGAAAGTAGGTGGAAAAGCACAGCACTCTGAAGATAGGGCAGCACACCTCCATCAGGAACACTGGTCTATATTCAGAAAATGCCAAGATAAAAACATGCGAGCCAACATAAAATACAGTCATATTGTGCCTTTATTTCAGTGGAGCGGCAATTAGAAGAATATTGAGACTTACGCAAAAGGGATGTGGCAGAGATTTTGAACTTGCCCAACTGGAAAACACAGGAGAAAAGTTCGTAATTATACAAGGGGGAAATGGTGATATGTACAAATTAAGGAAAAGTTAATGATGAGATACTCATCTTTCATGTGTAACACCCAAGACCCTGGACAGCTGGCTGAAATCATTGCCAATTCTCTCTCCGAGCTGCCGAACACCTTGTACTGTGCATATGGCACAGCTAAATTAGACCCCCTGAACTGGTCTTTCCGTAATTGATTTTCCGTGAAAAGACCAGAGGGTGCTTCACTTTCTGACAATGCTAATTGAAAACCTGAGTGTTTTCTAGAAGCAAATGGAGTCGACTGAAGCATGTGCTGAGGTCTTTGAAACGCTGCAGTGTCATAGAAATAGAAGTTTAAATTGAACTGCGGCGGGTCGGGAGGGGGGTCGGCTCTAGGACAGTCCCATCACTGAAGTCTGGACTCCGTGCGTCCTTTCACTAGCTGAGCGGTGGGGGGTTTGCTTGGCGGTAGTTGACCATTTTGACCCTAGCAGGTGCTGGTGAATCAGACACTTTAATTTGACCAAAGATTGGTTGCTTGTGCTTATCATTGCTAATGTTTTAGCTTTTTTTAAAAAACAGAACTTGTGATGATTGAAGGCCCTTAAATTACGTGTCTGAAAACTGCCACGTATTTTCAGTGAGCATTTTATGTATGTATTTTGCTGTGTGATTTGTTGTTGTATTATCAGAAGGATGACTTGAGGACCCAATGTCTACTTGAGAATACATGACACTTTTTTCTGGATAGTTGTGATACTTCCTTCGAAACATTCAGATTACTATTATTATGGTTATTCCTGCCCCTCCCCATGTTAGCGCTTGGATTAATGTGAAAGGTATGGCAAAGAAGAGATTCTGTGAGGAAACTAACCGTTTCTCGTCATGTGCCTTTGGAAGTTATTGAAGCAAAGTTAAAGAAAATTAAGAGTGTGACATTTTAAAAGCTAGCTTTTCTAATATTTGAAGAATTCTCAAGTTTTAGATGAGGGTTTTTTTTCTGTTCTTGTCAGCTTCTAATATAGTTTCATCCATGAAGCTATAGAATTTTAAGAGCAGTTTGGAAGTCAGTAGGGGGTATGTTGTATTACTGACGGCAAATTAGGGTACTGTGATGACAGCAAATAAGGTGATTTTTTTTTTAAGACTTTTGGAAGATTGGAACCATTTAGGAGAAATACGAGTTTTACCTTGTTTATCTAATTTTGGAGTTGTGTTGTACTCAAGGAGTTTGTAGTTATGTGGTCTCCATCTGCCTTTTTGCTTTGTTTACATCCAGCTCAATGCCCAGCCATAGAAATAGTAGGTTCAAAGCTAACCTGGGTAGGTTGTTGGGAGACTGACTGAAAATGATCACTCGTTTTTTGTTTTTGTTTTTGTTTTCTTAAGTTTGAAAGAGAGAATGGTGAGGGGGAGACGGCATGGTTGGTGGGAGACAGCGTGAGCAGTGGAGGGGTAGAGAGACAGAGAGAATCCCAAGCAGGCTTGGCACTGTCCGTGCAGAGCCCAATGTGGAGCTTGAACTCCTGAACCATGAGATCATGACCTGAGCCAAAATCGAGTCAGACGCTTAACCGACTGAGGCACCCCGGTGCCCCCGAAAATGATCTCTTGTCTTCATATCATCCACTTGCACAGTGCTTCTAAAGTTTTATCAAGGTAATGCTGCAAATATAGCAAGGCATTTTAGAGAAATTAGCAGCCCTCTATCATTCCTACCTCAGAGTCTTCCACAGAAGCACCACTTGGCACTTGTCTGGCTGTTTCTTTCACTATTTCTGAACAGCCCTCCATACTATCTTAGACGTTATACATGTTTTGGAAGATGAAGACTAAGCTCTCTTCTCCTCTCCCCCAAGCCATCATATCTTCTTTTCCTCCTCATAATGATTTTCATAATCTTTGGATTAAATCCCACGTAATGCCTGTATTATCATTATAACTATTCTTAGCTGGGCTCTGTGACTTGTACGTTACATTTATTTTTCTCTAATCCCTTCGTTCCTCCAAGAGTTAGTAATGGCCTCTCTTTTCCCCCTTCAATTTCTTTAATCCCTATTACTAATTGTTTTTTCAGATACTCTACTGAAGCCATATATTCCTTGATTAGGTCATATATATTTGACAATTGACAGTTTTTTTTTTTTTCTTTGAGAAAGTGTGTGAGCAGTGGGGGAGCAGAGCAGAGGGAGAGAAAGAATCTTAAGCAGACTTCACACTCAGGGGACTTGATCCCACGATTCTGGGATCATGACTTGAGCTGAAGTCAAGATTGGGATGCTCAACCAACTGAGCCAGCCAGGCACCTCTACTTGAAAGTCTCATAACTGTTTCAAAAAATTACGCCGTTCTTTCTAGAACTTTTACATCCATTTCTCTAGTCTTTACTGTTTGCTTCTTTGGTTGCAGGCACAGTGCTATTTCCATGGGAATTCCTTAGGTTTTTGCCTTTGTAGGATCTCCCATTTTTAAGATTCTTTGTCTTCATTTTTCATTTATTCTAGTAGGTGGGGCACAGCTTCCAGTAGCTTTATGAGAAAGGGCACATTTATGAGAAGTACACTGTGAAATCTTATGTATTTAAAAATGTCTTTATCAGGATGCCTGGGTGGCTTAGTCAGTTAAGTGTCTGGCATTTGAATTTGGCTCAGGTCATAATTTCATAGATTGTGGGTTCAAGCCCCACATTGGGCTCTCTGCTAGCAGTGTGGAGCCTGCTTGGGATTCTCTCTCTCCCTCTGCCTCTCCCCAACTTTGTCTTGATCTCTCTCAAAATTTAAAACTAAATACAAAAATATCTTTGTCCTCATAAAGATTTGTAGTTGGGCTGGGTATAAAAGTCTAAATCAGTAACTTGTCCTTGTGTTTGAAGGCATTGTTCTGTTTTGTTCTCATTTTTATTGTGTTTTATATATTGCAGTGTAGTGTGTTTTGGATACCTAATCCTTCCTGACTTCTTCAGCTTTCTTTGTCTCTCGTTTTCTAAAATGTCACGTTGTACCTTATGGGCCTCTCTGTTTGTTGTATTGGACTTTGTAGGTGTTTTCACTTTAGAGCCCAATGGCCTGCCTTTAATTTTCAGAACTTTTTTGCCTTTTTTTTTTTTAAACTTTTTTCGTGTGTGTGTGTGTGTGTGTGTGTGTGTTTTAGCACCTGTAAAATTAGATGCCAGCCCACCTGGTACAATTATTTAATTTTTTGATCTGTCATTTTTTATTTCATTGTAAGTAAATCTGTCTTTGTTTTGCATCTGGAAGACTTCTTGATTTTTCAAGCTCACCTAATTGAACTTTTTGTTTCTGCTAAAATAGTTTCATTTTCCAAGAATGAAGAAACCATTTCTTTTTTAATATCTTTATTTACCTATTTATTTATTTATTTTTTGGTGAAAGCAATGTTTTCTCTCAGATGATACCAGTTATAGTTGTCGGATTTTTTTCCTCAGTTCTGTGCATTGTTTTCTCAGTTTTTTTCCCCTTTACTTTTAGACTTAGGTTTCTATTTAAAAGGAATAGTCTAAGTTTCTGGTGCCATTATTATCTGTTTAAAGCCAAAGGGGACAGTGACTGAAGTTGGTTCTGAAGTTCTGCATGGGTAGAGCTCTTTATAAGTGATTGGATGGGTAGTCAGTTCACGTTTCAGTATTTCTAGGTCTTCATCTGTTTCTCCAGACACAGTGCTTCTATGCTGCTGAGAGATATAAGTAATTCAGTCAATTCTAGGAATGTAAAGAGAAAATGGGACTAGGTTTTTTTTTTTTTAATTATTTTTTATGTCTTTATTTTAAGAGAGAGAGAGAGACTGAGAGAGTGGGAGAGGGGCAGAGAGAGAGGGAGACACAGGATCTGAAGCAGGCTCCAGGCTCTGAGCTGTCAGCACAGCTCAAACCCACAACTGTGAGATCATGAGCTGAAGTTGGACGTTAACTGACTGAGCCACTGAGGTGCCCTGGGGCCAGGGTTTTAACCAGTCAGCATGCAGACTTTCAGTTCACGCCCCTGGCTTAGTAAAGTACTTCATCCTTCCTTAAGCTAAATTTGATGTGCCTGCAGTCAGAACTTCTGGGTCAGCCTGTCTCAGTAGTGTGCCTCAGGTCTTGACTTGTGACAGCAAAGAGGGTGGGCCTGAGCCTCTTGGGAGTGAGCACTGCTTTTGAATATGCCTCAAGGCTGTGTGGTTAAGCACAAGAACTATATTACATAGGCCTAAGGGATTAAGGAAATCTTATAGAGTTCCCTTACAAACAAAAAAAAAATCCACAAAACACTGCCCCAAATATCCAAGTGAGGCAACCTGGTTGGTGGAAGCTTTCTAATAGAAGATGTGAGCAGTTCTTAGGATGCTAGAGGTCATGGGCAGAACAGCTCTTCAGCCAGTAGCTTCATGTGGCAGCTGAGAGGACCTGAGAACAAGCAGAGACTCCGGCAGTGACCTGAATTTGTGTGGGTCTTAAGCAGTGAGGACAACGTACTACCTTAAAGAAGTCTAAAGATAATTTCCACAGTTGACTAATTTAGTGGCTTATTTATGTCAGGGCAGTGGCATTGCCTCTTTCCCCTGAATTTACCTGATTCACCTCGAGATGGCTACTCAAGTCTCAAGAACATTGAGACCAGAAAACGGTTGGTTCCTGTTTTGTGAATTTTTTGTAGCTTTATTGAGACATAAGTGACGTATAAGCTGCATATATTAAAATATATTATTTGATAGATTTTGACATACATGTACCCCGATAAAACCATCACCACAGTCAAGAAGAGCGGACATATCTTAATGCTTCAAATTTCTTTGTGGCCTTTCATATGCCCTCTCTCCTGCTCCTGCCTGCCTCCCGTGAAGGCAGCTACTGGTCAGCTTTCGGTTAGTTTAAATTAGTTGCATTTTCATACTTGCATATCTATGAAATTATATAGTATGTACTTCTTTTTGTTTTTTGTCTTTGGTCCTGCTTTTTACAATCGAGATATTATTGTGAAATTTCTGTGTTGTTACATGAATCAACAGTTCATTCCTTTTTATTGTGAGAACTGCTAGATTGTATGGATGTAACAATGGTTTGTTTATCCATTCGTTTTTAAATGAACATTTGGGCTATTTTCAACTTTTGGCTGTTCCAATTAAGTCTTTGTGTGGACACATGCATGCATATCTTTTGATTAAATCCTTAATGGCTGTTGAGAGGCTGGAACAGACTAGGTGTCTGCTAACTTTTTAGGAGGCTGCCAAGGTCTTGCCCGTGGTGCTTATGCTGTCCCACGTTTCCACCAGCGCTGCACGAGAGGCACAGTTGTGCCTTGTGGTCACCCACACGTGCCATGGCCGGTCTTTTTAATTGTAGTCATTCGAATAGGTGGGGACCAGTACCTCGTAGTGGTTCTGCTTTGCATTTCCCTTGTGACGGATGACGAGCGTATTTCTTCTCTGCTGTGTGCCATTCATAGATTTTGTTTTGTAAAATGTTCAAATCTTTTGTCCGTTTTAAAAAACTGAGTTGCTCATTATTAAGTTTGCAGAGTTTTTATGTATATTCTACATACAAACTTTTATTAGTTTATTGTCAAATTGGCTTCCATACAACACCCAGTGCTCTTCCCCACAAGTGCCTTCCTCCATCACCACCACCTCTTTTCCCCCCTCCCCCTTCCCCTTCAACCCTCAGTTCGTTTTCAGTATTCAGTAGTCTCTCAAGTTTTGCGTCCCTCCCTCTCCCCAACTCTCTTTCCCTCTTCCCCTCCCCCTGGTCCTCCATTAGGTTTCTCCTGTCCTCCTATTAGACCTATGAGTGCAAACATATGGTATCTGTCTTTCTCTGCCTGACTTATTTCGCTTAGCATGACACCCCGAGGTCCATCCACGTTCCTACGAATGGCCATATTTCATTCTTTCTCATTGCCATGTAGTACTCCATTGTATATATATACCATATCTTCTTGATCCACTCATCAGGTGATGGACATTTAGGCTTTTTTTTACATACAAATTTTTAAATCAGATATGTGATATGCAAATATTTTTACCCAATCTGTGGGTTACCTTTTTTTTTCTTTCTCTTTCAGAGAGGAAAGGTTTAATTTTCATTTTAGTAAAACCTAATTGATAAACATTTTTTTTTCTTTTATGGAACATACTTTCCATGTAAGAAATTGTATCTAAGAAATATTTACCATCTCAGGGATTCAAAGACTTTACCCATGGTTTCCCTTTAACAGTTTTATAGATCCAGGATTTACATTTTTGTGAACGTGGTTTGAGTTAACTTTGGATATTATGTGAAGGATGGATCAGAGTGTTTCCGGGGGGCCTGGGTGGCTCAGTCAGTTGAGTGTCCAGCTCTTGATTTCTGCTCAGATTATGATCCCAGGGCTGTGGGCTCAGGTCCACCATTGGACTCTGCCCTGAGCATGGAGCCTGCTTAGGATTCTTTCTCTCCTCTCTCCCTCCCTCTCTCCCTCCCTCTCTCCCTCTGCTCTTCTCCCCCTGCTGGCATGTTCTGTCTCTAAAAGAAATTAAAAAATTTACTTTTTGCATATAGATACCCATTTGTTTCAACACGATTTATTCAAAAGACCATCTTTTCTTCAGTGAATTGTCTTCATACTTTGTCAAGAATCTGTTTTCTGCATGTGTATAGCCCTGGACCATCTTGTTTCCCCATCGCTCTGTATATCTTTATGTCATACTGAACTGTCTTCACTGCTGTAGCTTTGTAATGTGTCTCAGTGGTAGCTCTCCAACTTCCTTGTTTTTTAAAGGTTTTGGCTGTTCTAGGATCTTTGCATTCCCGTGTGGAATTTAGAATCAGCTTTTATTTCTTCAAGAAGCTTACTGAAATTTTAGGTTTTGTTAAATAGATAAATTTAGTGATAATTTACATCTTAACAACATTCTGCCTTCTGATCCATGAACATGGTCTATATTTTTATTTATATCTTCTGTAATTTCTTTCCAAAGGTTTTGTAGTTTTCAGCGTATTGGGCTTGACATCCTTTGTCAGATTTATCCTCAGGCATCTTATGGTTTTTTATACTATTGTAAATGGGAAATGAAATTTCAAAAAAGCTGATTGTTGCTAGTATAGAAATGCAGTTAACTTTTGTATGATGATCTGGTATGCTAAAAATTTGTTACTAAACTCCCTTATTAGTTTTGGTATCTTTTCTGTAGGTTCCTGAGATGTTTTACATAGATGATCATGTCATCTGTGAATAAAGATAGATTGGTTACTTCCAGTTTAAAAGTTTTTATTTATTGCATGACTGCACTAGCTAGAACCTCTAGTCCTGGTATTGTTCCTGATGCTAGGGAAAGTGTATTCTAAAGACACGGTTTTCGTAAATGCCTTTAATCAGATTGAGGGTGTTTCCTTCTTAATTAGCTGAGAGTTTTTAATGGATGGATGTCAAAAGCTTTTTTCTTTGAGGTTATCACATGCCTTTTCTCTGGTAAGCTACACTGATATTTGAATGTTAAGCCAACTTTCATTTCTAGGATAAACCCCACTTGGTTCTGGTGAGGTATCCCTTTTATATACAGTTGGACTCAATTTGCTAAAATGTTCAGATTTTTGCTTCTATATTCGTGAGAGATATTGGTCTTCAGTTCCTTTCCTTTGGTAGAATTTAGGAGTCAACCTTCTGGACCTGGGCTTTTTGTTGTGGGTAGTTTTTTTTACATTTGTGTCTTTTAACTATTAACCTGTGTGGTTATATTTAAAGTGCAGATATTCTAGGTAGCATATAATTGGGTCTTTTCTGATCACTTTAAAAATGGAGAGAAACCTGCCTACATGCCCATCAGATTTCCCCTTAGTTTTTATTGGCTAAAATTGTTTCCAGAGCTTGTGCCTAAACCAGTGATCAGCAAACACGAATAGTGGAATTACTCAGATTGGCTCAGCCCAGTGCATCCATCTCTAAGTAGGTGCTCCAGACAGGAACATCAGCATCCCCTGGGAACTTACTAGACATTTAAATTCTTTGACCACATTCCAAACCTACAGAATCAGGTAGGTTAGACCTGCCTGCGATCAAGTATTTAGCAGTTTGTGTTTTAACAAGCCTGCTAAGGGATCTCGATGCACCAGAGATTGAGCACAACTGATTTAGATCAGCCTTTACTTGGGAGTCTGGAGCAGGCTACCCAGGACTGGACAGCGCAGGGGTCTTTCAGCACGGAAGGGTGAAAAGGATGGATGTACAGAGGTATGAATTAATCTTGTCAGCGCAGACCAAGGTGGGGCCCAGGAGTAAGAAGTTTTAGGCGATCACTATTTCTTGATGAAGGGAGGACCATGGTTCACTCTCTAATGGAAGAATGATATATTAGGATTGCTATTAAATCAATTAAAAGGTATTTTAGAATCTGTGTCTGTAACAGAGGTTAGCCATCGGTGTCCTGGGGCAGATCAGCCCTGCCGCGTGGTTTGTGTGGCTAGTTGACTAGATTTTCACACTATTAAATGGCTGGGTAAAACAACCCAAAAGAATACTATTTCATGATGTTGAAAATCATGGGAAATTCAAGTTCCAGTGTCCACTACGGACACTGTAGGAGCACAGCCCGACTCACTCACGTTACACATGTGACGCTTTGGAGCTGCCACAGCGGAGGTGAGTGGTCATGACACAGACTGTGTGGCCCACAGAACCTAAATATTTACTAGTTGCCCCTTGATAGGAAATGTTTGTCAACCTCTGATCTCTACGAAGAATTTGCTGAAGAATAGTACCATTTCCTAACCATCTTGGATAACCAAGAAGTTATTTTGACAGATGGGACTCCGGACTATAACAGTATGAGAAAGAATAATGAAGTATGGTGTGTCGAGAATGTGTGCTCATTAGAATTATGGTAACTTTGTTTAAAGGAGTATCACTTCCACGATATTTGTAGTTAGAATACAGCTTTATAAATGATGATTACTAGAACCAGTGATTGTAATTTTCTTTCTTCCTGTTTTTTATTCAAGTAAGATGATGAACTTCTTTTGTATAATCCTGTGACTGTGACTGAAAATACTCTCTAATTTACCTTCGCACCATATACCAAGAGGACATCTTTAACTTACAATGCCTCATCGTGGTTATTTTGAGTTCTGCCCATTACTGTTGAATAGTATAGATGCTGAAACCAAATTTCTCCTAAAACATATCTTTGAAAGCTGTTCAGCTTTCGTGAGAAAGAAGCACACACCAGATTTAGTACAGATCTGAGACGGGGAATAACTGATGATTTAAGGGTTGGGAGGATCAACAGACTTACACTGAGTTACAGGCTTGGATTTTTAAAAAACACATAAGATTTACTTTGTTTGCCATGTCGTGTTTACATACATTAGCTCAGTTCATGTAAGATTCTGTCACCAAAGAGATGAAAGTGTTCATTTCTACAAATGCAAGGGAGCTAGTCAATCGTCACAGTGCCTGTTCAAGGTCAGTTCAATAACAAATGCCTCTTTCTGACTATGAGATGTTGTTCCTAGCTTCCTGAAGTCCTCCTTCCCATCAGCCTACAGAAAGCATCCTGTTTTATTTGGGGGTATTTGCCTGTTAAACAAATAATTTTGGTATTTGAAGTAGTCAAATGTGAGCTTTGTTTCACTAGAAACTTGTCAAATACGTGCTGTTTTCCCTAGAAGAGAGGTCATCTCTATATACCTATATAATACCTATAATGTAGATTTCTCTTTTTAAGGTTATACGTTGGCTCTTCAAAGACATTCACATCATCAGAGAAATCCCTGAGCCCTTTGCAGTGGTGTAGACACGTCCTAGATAACCCGACTCCAGAGATGGATGCAGCAAGGCGTTCCCTGTGCTTTAGACTGGAGCAAGGTAATTTCGAACCTGTGCGTTTCCATTCTCCAACTCTTGCCACTGTCAACTCTGTTTTTGTTGCTGGTTTTGGAATTGACACTTAGATGGAAAAAACTTACCCAAAGGTACAGCTGTTAACATGCAATTTGCTTCACATTTATTACACATCAGGGTTTCTCAATGTAGAATATAGTTTCAAATTGAGTATATTTGTTTTTAGCCACATTTTTAGCTTGTTTCAGTTTGTATTGAAAGGTAGGAATAGACATTATTTTTCTGGGTTTTTTTTCCTTTCTCTTTGAATATATACCAATAAATAGAATGGGTCAGCCTTTAATTCTCTGGGGACAGTACGATGGTTGTGTGGCTGAATTCCAAGATAGAAAACTGAAGTTTCATTGGGACCTGCGTAGTGACCTTTTTGAGTTCCATGAATGTCTAATTGGTTGTGTACCTGGAAGTCCTAACCTTTATACACTGGGAAATAATCTTCACGTTGTGTATAATATTAGTTATTTTATGGAGCCTGATATAAGCCTGAGTAAAACAAAACAAAAACGGATCCCCGTGGAAGGAAAAACAATACAAAGAATTAGCAAGCAGTACTTAGCTCCGCGCCATTCGTATTTAATTACACTGTGATTGTTTAGGCTTTTGCTCGTCTCTTAACTCTGAGTATCTCTTTCATTATCTAGGAGCACTGCTTCCATTCCAAGAACTACCTGTATCCATATCACACTGGAGCTTGAAATTGCAGATTCCTGCCTTTTCCAGATTAAATCAGAGTAACTGGGAGTAGGGTCAAGGGCATCTGCACTGACAGGTTCGCCAGTGTGATTCTTGGGCACACTGTAGTTCTTAGGCACACTGTAGTTCGAGACCGTCACCTGGGAAGCTCTCTGGGGATAGTGATGGTTATCAGAATTTGGACAGGAGACAGTAGAATAGGTAATATTTCTTGAGCTCTTAATTCTGTGACAGTCAATGCATTAGGGTCTTGACATCTTCATTTTATTCCGCCTAACCACACTCATCCAAGGTGGGCGCTGTACCCGCTCCTAGAGAAGAGATGGTGGAATGGAGCAAAGTTCAGAGGGTTCCTGGGGCCAGAGTGACAGCCCGGGGCAGAGCCGGAACCTGGATCTCCCTGATCCTAAGGACTGCCCTTAATCAGTGTTCAGTGCTGCTTTTTGGGCACAGTCATAAGTGAATATCAACAGAAATCTGTTTTAAATATTTGGGAAACATCAAATAAAAGGCACATTTTATTAACTTTTTAACTAAAACAAAATAACTGATTTAGTAATAAGTTGAAGAGTGGAGGAGGAGCAAAGAAGTATTCGGGTTAAAACTTTGGTGACAGAGGCGTAGCTAAGAGAGCCACCATCTGAGTCACAAGACTCCTGCCTTGACTCTGTTCCCTCACCCAGCTGACCCCCAGCAAACCAGTAAATCCCTCTGCACCGTAAGGGCTGTGTTAACTACTCTAAGCTTCTTGATTCAAACATCTCTTGATCCAAGGATTCTTTATATGGACACTCTTATATATGAATTTGGCCCAGTTGCATTTGAAATAAAGTTCAAATGAAATTCAGAACTAGAATCCTTTAGTTGAGGCATCAACACATTTTTTCTGAAAGGGACCTGATAGTAAATATCAGGTTCTGCAGGCTTTGCAGACTGCACGATCTCTGCCCTCAGTGAAAGCAGCCGGAGATGCAAACGTTAATGAACAAGGCTCTGCTCCAGTAAAGCTTTATCTGCGGACACTGAGATTTGAGACTGGAGTAGGAACTGGAGTGCATACGGAGATACGAAACTGGGGGTGAGTTGGGTTTGGGCTCCCCAGGTCTTAGTTTGTGATTCTGCTTTAAGTCATTTGCACACAAGGTAGATTTACATACAAGGTTGACTTAAAAAACATAGAGGCTTTGGGATCGCCTGGGTGGCTCAGTCAGGTTAGTGTCTGACTCTTTATTTCAGCTCAGGTCATGATCCCAACGTCTGTGGGATCAAGCCCCGATTCTGGCTCTCTGCTGACAGCAGGGAGTCTGCTTGGGATTCTCTCTCCCTCTCTCTGCTTCCCCCACCTCTTCCCCCTCATGCTGCTCTCTGTCTCTCAAATAAATAAACACTTAAGAAAAATAGAGGTTTTGTTAAGTTTAATCCTTGTTGGCTGCTTTTGAGAATTGTGACTAAGTCCTTGATTATCTAATTTTCCTTTCCCTGACCAGTGGCTAAAGCAGAACGGTGAGGTCGTGAGGACAAGAATTGATGTGCTGGGGTTTTAGTCATAACGTAATCAATTTAAATTTCATGTAAGAAGTTTAAGCAGGGAACCAGCTTTTCAAAACCCACATTAGTGTTTTGTGACATTTGTGTATAAATCTAAATCCTCTTTTGCTGTGAGACTAAATGGTTTTGTTCCAAAGATCCACAGTCCCCTTAGGAGACAGGCCACTGATTACAGTAGGCTGTTCATTGGATGAATTTTTTTTTTTGAAATTTAACTTATAGTTTATAAAGCAATTTGTCGATAGTTTAGAAAGTATTAATCTTATGAATGTTACAGGGAAAATAGCATATTCCCTCCCACCCATCATGCCCATTTGATTACCCAGATGTAGTCACTTAATAAAAGCTATTTGTTTTGGTTTTGCTATTTATCTCTCATTAAATTGTCAGCTTCTTTCTTTGGGTGGTGAAGGTCTAATTCTTTTAATACCCTCTTCCCCTTACACCTTTTCTCTGCACATCTTCCCATGTAGCTTTTTGCCAATCCTTAAATAGATCGTTTAATATTCATTACAATAGAAATAATCTTGTCTAGGGGCGCCTGGGTGACTCAGTCGGTTGAGCATCTGGCTTCTACTCAGGTAATGATCCCACAGTTAGTGGGTTCGAGCCCCATGTTGGGCTCTGTGCTGACAGATAGCTCAGAGCCTGGAACCTGTCTTCAGATTCTGTGTTTCTCTCTCTCTCTCTCTCTCTCTCTCTCTCTCTCTCTCTGACCTTCCCCTGTTCAAGCCGTCTTTCTCAAAAGTAAATAAAACATTAAAAAAAATGAAAAAATCTTATCTAGGGCATGCAACATTTTATTATGTTTCTTTTTTTCATCTAATCTTTTGTTTTTCCTAGAGTTAACAGTAAAAGGACCTTTACTTGCTGGTTTTGGTTTTTGTCATTAATTTAACCCCACACTCTCTACATCAACCATCCTCTGTGCAGCTAGACATACAGATCCACCAAGGGTTTTATTTCCTTCTGTTTTGTCAGCCGGTCCTCCTGGTGGTGCCCTCAGGTGGCCTGTAACGCGCTCTGAACTGGCTCTCCGCAGGCCATGTGCCGCTCTCATGGGGCTGCCCTCATCCTGCAGATCCTGGCCCCTCTTCCGTGTCGCAGTGCCTTTTTCCTGAATGCAGACTTCCTTTCCTTATATTCCCTCCTTGGGTAGAATTCATTCTCCTCTGGCCTTTTTGGGGGAGTAGAAGAGGAGTGAGGAAATGGGGGATGGAAACCTTGAGAGCCTCCTGTGTCTGAAAGCGTTGGAATTATATCTTTCGTCTTGATTATTCTTTGCGCTAGGTGTAGAACTCTAGTTCCAACGGAGTTTAGGAGACGTGGTTCTAGCTTTGGAATTGCTGTTGAAGTACTCATACCATTCTAATTTCTGATTCCTGTGAGCTCTCTCTCTAAAATACCTTTTAGATAGAATCTCAAAATCTCCTCATTCCTAGTACTTTGAAATTTTCATTTTTTTGTGCTAGACAGGCAGTGGGCACTTTTCAACAAGGAAACCTTGGCTCTATGAATGGCTTGCATTATTTCTCTGTAAATCCCTCCTCTCGCCCAGTTTTCTCTATTCTTTCATTCTAGATATCCTTTTAGTCAAATGTCGAACTGCCTGCATTGATGTTCAGATTTTATATTCTTCTCTCCTGTTTTCTGTCCGTGATATTGATATTCTGATTTCTTGGGTTTTGTAAAAATTCCTCTTCAAAACTTTTGCTGTATATTAAGTACATTCCCTGTGCCAGGCACCGTTGTAGGGAATGGGGTGCAAGCGTGACCAAACGGGTGTTAAGTCCGTGCCCTCGCTGACTTTACCTTCTAGTGCGCACACCTTCGCTTAGGGCTCTCTTATTTGTGTAAGGCATCTTAAATCCAGTAGCTTTTTACTTCAGTTTATTTAAGCCATAGAACCTGTCTTTGATAACTGCACGAGAGGGGCAGCTGCCTGGGGCGGTGAGGAGTGTTTTCCTAAAGGCTTCCCACAGTCCTCTTGGTTTTGCTTTATTCTGAAGCTCCTGCCCTCGGTGGTATCCTGCACATTCAATTTCAGGATGTTCCAGGTTCTGGTTGGTTTGTCCCCCACTGTGGGCCCTTGGAGCAGAGAAAGTCAAAACCCTAGTCCATTACCTAATGTTTATCCATTTTCTGTTTCTAATGAAACCTTAGACTGATAGTATCTCTTCTGTTTGATCTTACTTGTAGGTCTAGAAGATTTTTGAGTTTAGCTGTCATTCTAGTGTGCTTTTTTAAATTGAATTTTATTTTTTCAAGAGTGTAATTACCAGTTTCAGGTGCACATGATTCAACAGTTCGATACATTTCACAGGACTCATCAAAATAAGTGTACTCTTAGGGCGCCTGGGTGGCTGTTGGGTAAGTGTCCAACTCTTGATTTTGGCTAACATCACGATCTCACAGTTCACGAGTTTGAGCCCCATGTCGGGCTCTGTGCTGACAGCAAGGAGCCTGCTTGGGATTCTCTGTCTCCTACTCTTTCCATCCCTCCCCTGCTCGTGCTCTCTCTCAAAAATAAACATTAAAAACGTGTATTCTTAATCCCTTTTATCTGTTTTACCCATTCCCCCTATATCTCTTCAGGTAATCACCAGTTCTTTGTATTTAAGAGTATGTTTCTTGGTTTGTCTCTTTTTTTTTTTTCATTGTTTGTTCTGTTTATTGATTCCACATATGTGTGAAATCATATAGTATTTGTTTTTCTGATTTATTTCACTTATTATATTCTATTCTCACCGTCCATGTTGTTGCAAATGGTTAAGATTTCATTCTTTTTTATGGCTGAGTAATATTCCATGGTGTGAGTGAGTGTGTATGTGTACACACACACACACACACACACACACATCTTTATCCATTCATCTATCAGTGGACACTTGGATCACTTCCATCTGTTGGCTCTTGTAAATAATGCTACATTAAACATAAGAGTACATATGTTTTCAAATTAATGTTTTGTATTCTTTGAGTAAATACCTAGTTTTTACTAGAATTACTGGATCATGGGGTAATTCTGTTTTTAAAGTCCTAGCCACAGCGGTCAGATAATAAAAAGAAATAAGACATCCACACTGGTAAGGAAGAAGTAAAACTTTCACTATTTGCAGATGATATGATAGCATATATGGAAAGCCTTGAAGCACTCCACCAAAAAATTACTAGAACTGATAAATGAATTCACTAAAGTCACAGGATACAAAATTACAGAAATCTATTGTTTCTATACACTAATAATGAAGTAGCAGAAAGAGAAATTAAGAAAACCATCCCATTTACACTTGGCACCAAAAATAATAAAATACCTAGGAATAAATTTAACCAAGGAAGCGAAAGATCTGTACACTCCAAAAGCTATAGAACATTGATGAAAGAAATTGAAAATGACACAAAAGGTATTCCATGCTTATGGATTGGAAGAACCAGTATTGTTAAAAATGTCCATATTACCCAAAGCAATCTACAGATGTACTGTAATATCTCCATCAAGATACTAACAAAATTTTTCTCAGAAGTAGAACAAATAATCCTGAAGTTTGTATGGAACCACAAAAGACCTGGAGTAGCCAAAGCAATCTTCAAAAAAGAACGAAATTGGAGGTATCACAATACCAGATTCAAGCTCTACTACAAAGCTATATAATTGAAACAGTCTGGTACTGGCACAAAAACAGACACCTAGATCAATGGAACAGAACGGAGAGTCCCCTGCTTTATGGTCAACTAATCTGTGACAGAAGAGGCAAGAATATACAATGGGGAAAAGAGCATCTCTTCAATAAATGGTGTTGGGAAAACTGGACAGATATGCAAAAGAATGAAACTGGGCCACTTTTTTATACCATACATAAAAATAAAGTCAACATGGATTAAAGAACTAAATGTGAGACCTGAAACCATGAAATTCCTAGAAGAAAACATAGGCTGTAATTTCTTTGACATCAGGCATAGAAACCTTTTCCTAGATTTGTCTCTTGAAGCTAGAGAAAAGCCAAAATAGACTGTTGGGACACACCAAATTGGAAAGTTTTTGCATAGCAAAACAAAAAGGCAGGCAGTCTACTGAATGAGAAGGTACTTGGAAATGATATATCCAAAAGGAGGTGACTATCCAAAATCTATGAAGAACTTCTGAAACAACACCAAAACCCCAAATAATCCAATTAAGAATGGGCAGAGGAATAACCCGATTAAACATTTTGCTAAAGACCTGCAGACGGCTGGCCAACAGATACATGGAAAAGCGGTCAACATCACTCCTCAGGCAAATGCAGAACCACAGTGAAAGTATCAGCTCACACCTGTCAGAATGGCTAAAATCAAAACACAAGAAACCAATGTTGAGAATGTGGAGAAAAAGGAACCAGGTTTGCTGATGATGTGAATGCAAACTGGTGCCACCAGTGTGGGAAACAGTATGGAGGGTCCTCAAAACCTCTAGTGACAGAGGTTTTGTAAGAGAATGGAGAGGAATTCATAGTCTTCAATATCAAAGAATTCTTACTGGCTTCCAATGAAGGGGCTCCTTCGTCAATGATAGCTAATTAATAGATATTAGAAATTATGGTTTTAACTTTATATTGTAGCATAGATAGGATTATGTAAGCATTCCGTATTTTAGAACTTTCAAGTAATGCTAAGAGAACATTTTGTTTAGACTTCATCTCTCTCTTGAGCAATAAGCATTTTCAAGTAACAAATATTATGGAGCATTTTCTTTGAGAGCAAGTTTGTTTCACTGCCCAAGGACAGTGACTTTGGTTTGTTGGTCACACCAGCCAAAAGGGAGCAGCAATTGCTGTTGCTAAAATGAAAGAGTTTCTGTTTATTTTTTTATTCTTTATGTTAGAGAAAGTGAGCAGGGGCGAGGGGCGGAGGGAGAGAGTATGTTAAGCAGGCTCCACGCTCCGCACAGAGCCCCTGTGGCTCCCTCTCACGACCCTGGGATCATGACCCGAGCTGAAATCATGAGTCGGACGTTCACCAGCTGCGCCACCCAGGCCGCCCTGTTTGATTCTTTTTGAACCTGTTGTCACAGTTACTGCTGTTACAATTTCAGTTTTGGTTTTGCACATTGTAAGGTGGAGTGGAGTCTTCACACCCCTTCCCAGCCGTACCATTCTTCCTTTTCGGTGTCTTGAAGTATTAGTTTGCAGCCTCGTTTTATCATTCACAAGCATGTTTATATTAAAATAAGTTTCACTTACTGCCCTTTGTTGGGAAATGAGTGGTTGTACCTGCTTCCCAGCCAGGCCCCTAATTTAAAAACTGCTCACTAAGACCATCCACTGCCATGACCAGGAGTGATGAGAGATTAGATTTTTTTGAAAGGAAAGTATTTTCCCCTTTCTGCCTTTCTTTTCCTGTCTCTCTCACTTGTTAACCAGGGGGTAAGTTAATGTTCTGTTCTGCTAGATGCTGCTTTCTTTATTAGAGAAAATATGTTAGATATTTGGATTCTATTTCTTGACCCTGATGCTTCTGGGAAGAAAATTACTCAAAAATTGAAGACTAAATCCTGTAGAACTTGTGGAATGGGGTGGGAGCGTAGTTATGAGGAGCCGATGTGTCTATGGTGGACCTTCTACCCCTCTGTCCCTTGGTCCTGCATCCCCTTCCTTATTCCTTCTTGGACCCTAGGAACATAGCCTATGCTGTTTTCTTGGTTGCAAGTTAGCAGTCTTCCCTGCTGAAGAAGTAGACTTCCCTGGGAGTACATCGGAGTAGGAGCGGGTCACGCTCCGTTTCTGTAGGCGCGTGACCTAGGTGCGTGAACTCCCAAGGTTCTCTGATGGGGTGGCTGCTGACGAGTTTATGTTGATTGTCCCTTCGTGGAGGACCCCTGGCTCTCTTCCTGCTGCCCACCTTCTTCTGTCTGGTGGGGGGAGGGGGGCCGTCCTGTGGCCTTCACGCCGTATCCGACAACCTCGTGACCCTGGATCTAGGTAACAAAACATGGTAAATTGTGGGAGAATGTACAAGAAGTGTTCATGTTTCGTCTTGAGGTTATGAGAGCAGGTTTATTAAAATCCTACCCTTCTGAAGAAAGTTTGTTTTTCTGAAGGAAATGAGGAACAGAAAGGGATGATTTGTTACAAGTTTTATTGGGAGATTGCACCTGCACTGAGACCTTTTTCAAGATATGCTAAAAGAAATGCTTTGTCTTTGCAGCTACCGTTTAGCAAAAGGGTAAACGTGTGTGTTTAAGACACATTAGGACAGTTATTTTGGGTGTAAGGGGTGTGAGTCAGTGTGTGTGTACATATGTATGTATATGCAGATGACCGATGTGTCCAGTGCTTCTAAATTCTCAAAAGGATTATTAATTGAGCAAGTCACTTAAGATTTTAATTGAAAATTAATTAAATTGAAACTTTTATTGTAGATCCCAAAACTTATTTTCATCTTTTCCAAACTGGTTTTTCATGCTCAAATTTCATAATTTATAAGGTCTTCTATATCAAGTAGTCCACAGGGGCTGGGTACTTCAGCTTTCCCAGCATCCTCTACATTTACATTTGGTTTGTAGAGTTGTTGTAAGACAAGTAAGGATGTTTGGGAAGCAGACATAATAAAGGCTTAAATATCAGGTTTCTTTCCTAATATATTTGAGTAACATAAATGGCTTTTTTGGATAATGCACAGAAAGTAGTGTTAGAAGTGAAAAAACTGGAGCATGTGGGTGGCTCAGTCAGTTGAGTTCTAGCTCTTGATTTCAGCACAGGTTATGATCTCATGATTCAGTTCATGGGATGGAGCCCTGCATTGGGCTCTGCAGTGACAGCTCAGAACCTGCTTGGGGTTCTCTTTTTTCCCTCTCTCTGCCCCCTCCCGGTTGAGAGGATGTGTGTGTGTGTGTGTGTGTGTGTGTGTGTGTGTGTGTGTGTCTTTCTCAAAATAAATAGACATTTAAAAAAAGTAATTGCTAAAAGTTAAATCTTTTACTACTTCTTAATCTGCACTCTTGGTATAAAATTAAGAAAGCCTAGAATAATAATTTCTTCCCACCAAAAAAAAAAAAAAAGAATTGGACCCTGATTTGAATATACATTCTTAGACAGAACTCTGTATCTTGGTTCATTTTTCTCTGTTGAAAATGGTCTTAACAGTGTTTGTTATTTTCCATTTGGAAAGTGCCTTGTTTTGTGAGCATCTTTTTACTTAATTTTTAATCTGTAAATGCCTTCTTTCAAGTAGATTAAATGTCTGATGATAGAGGGCTGTGTCTCAGTTTTTTTTCGAATTGCCAGTGCTTATTAATAAATTGTCAAACATGTTTTAAGTTCTGAGTGTTTGGTTTTTTATAATATAGTAATTTGAATACATTTAAGTTTCTTACATGAGCAAAGAAACTATTTAAACATTGGTGTTATAAATGGCATCCAGATAGCCAGTCCAAAAAAAAATTACATAATGGTGCTCATTAAAATGTTGGTGTTGGGGGGCGCCTGGGTGGTTCAGTCGGTTAAGCGTCTGGCTTCAGCTCAGGTCATGATCTCATGGTTCATGGGTTCGAGCCCTGCGTCGGGCTCTGTGCTGCCGAATAGCTCAGAGCCTGGAGCCTGCTTTGGATTCTATGTCTCCCTCTCTCTCAGACCCTCCCTGCTCACGCTGTCTCTCTCTGTCTCTCAAAAATAAATAAAAAACATTAAAAAAATTTTTTTAAAATGTTGGTGTTGGGGGTAGATATTTGAGTCTCTTTTGTTCACTGCTGTAACCTTCCCAGTACTTCAAATAGTTACTGCCGTGTTGTAGGTATTGAATGCTAGTTGTTGAGTGAATGAGTATAGGAGAAGGGTTTTTGATTTAGTAATCAGATCTAGTGCCCACTGGTGCCTCAGTGCTACTTAACTCTGATTAAGAGCCTGTCACTTGTCCCATGACTTATTTTATAATTGGAAGTTTATACCTCTTAAAATCCCCTTCCCCTATTTTGCCCATCCCCCCCCCCTTCCCGAGGACAACCACCAGTTCTCTGTATTTGAGTCTGTTTCTATTTTGTTCATTTGTTTTGCTTTTAGATTCCACACTTAAGTGAAGTCACATAGTATTGGGCTTTCTCTGTCTTATTTCAGTTAGCCTAATACTCTCTAGGTCTATCCATATTGTCTCAAATGGCAAGATTTCATTCTTTTTTATTGCTAAGTAATAATCTCGTGTGTGTGTGTGTGTGTGTGTGTGTGTGGACCACACCTTCTGTGTCCATCCATCTATCAGTGGACACTTAGGTTGCTTCGGTATCGTGGCTCTAGCAGACAATGCCGCAATGGCCTTGGGGTGCATATGTATTTTTGAATTAGTGTTGCTGTTTTCTTTGGGTAACTAGAGGTGGAATGGCTGACTGTATGGTACTTCTGTTTTTAATCCTTTGAGGAAATTCCATTACGTTTTTCACAGTGGGTGCACCAATATTTATTCCCACCTTTTCTCTGCATCTTCACCAACACTTAGTATACACTTGTTTTGATACTGGCCGGTCTGACAGGTGTGAGGTGATCTCTCACTGTTACACTTTAGTTAAGAAAAAACAGAAAGCATGTCACTTGTCTTGCCTAGTAAGTGGGGACATTTCACAGATTTCACAGGGCTATTAGAAAGATTTCAGGAAATGTTGGATGTGAAATTACTTTGATTACTGTGAAGTGCTGTGTGAATATGTGGACATTTCCTGCTGTGCAGTTCCTTGTTCAGAACGTGAGCCAGAACATACGGGGGGCCCTCTTCGTTGGGCTACTTATACTTTATAGAAAACTAATAGCATTTTCTTCTTTGGAAGGAGGGTGGGATTTTTTTTCTTTACATATTTTGTTAGAGTTAGGACCTCAGATTGGAACGTTTTTGAGTGTAATTTCATAGTAGAAAGTTAAGACAACTGCATTAGCTGTTTTTATTATGCTTCTTCTCAGATCTGTATGTGTTCCATTTCTGACATGGTTTTCTTTATTTTTCCTCACCCCTTTAGACTGTACATAACAAACGTCCCTAGGACGTTCATGGGTAGCATGGACTCACGTGGTATCCTAAATTGAAATAAGGCTAATCTAGAGTCTGTGGTGAGTCCGTGTCATGAGGCTGGGGCGTTGAATAACCAAATAATGATAAAAGAGCTCATCTGAGTAATTTGAGACACCCAATATGTGGCTCAGTTAATTTGGGGCCCGTTAATAAAAGCTTATCTTGCCTGAAGATACTTGAATATCCATAACTATTGAATCAGGACAGGTCACATTTGAGGAGTGTGGGTATAGTTTTCACAAATAGCGTAGCCCTACACAATTACTGTCGTGGGTTGTGTTTCCTTGGGAGCATCTCTCATTCCCTCTGGGATTATATACTAAGCTCATGTAAATAGATATTGCTTCTTTATTGAATTTCCTTTCATCTTCCTATGATACCAGTTCCCATTCCTGTCTCAGTTGTTATGATGACCACATCATACTACATCCCTCTCTAAATTTAGCCAATGGAAAAGAAAGCTGTCGGCTAATCCAGTGCTCGGAAAGTGGCCTTTTCATTTGTTAAAAGCTGCACAGATTGAACTGAGGCATTAGGAAGCTTATCAAGTGTCGGTCTCCTGGACCCGGTCCAGCCCCTCCTTGCCTGGCCCGAGATGCTATCTGCAGCAGCTCATGTTTCCAGCCTTGAGGTGCTCTGTCACATTGAGAACACAAAATTAAGACTTAGTCTGTGTAGTTCATTTTAGGTAAACTTTGCAAAGGAATCCTTTTCCCACTGGGAAAACAGTCTGGAATCCTACTGAAATTTGCAGAGACAGGGTTTCTAGACATGTGCTATATATTATTCCTGTGTGCTGGAAATCGAAGGCACATTGTCATGGCCATGGGCTTCCCGCACATCTTTGCTCATAGGTTCAGAATAGTCCCATTGCATTTACTTCAGTATTAGGAGTGATGTGCAGTAAGTAGCAAGTAAATAGGGGTTGTGCTCCTAGGGAATTTGCTGTTTCCATCCCATTTTATCCAGCAACATGGATGTTTCCTTTTCCTTTCTTATTTTTTCTTTCTTTTGTCAATTACATGTGTTTCTCTGTGACACTTTTTATTTTGCATTTCCACCACAAGAAAGTTATTAAAATAAGCAGTAGCTTATGACAGTGCATAGTGTTTCTTATAATGAATCTATAACTGACATGTTATTTTCTTACCCCAAAGAGGAAAACAGAGAACAATAGACGCTCTCCCACAGTAGTTGTTTACTGCTTTCATAGGACTCTGATGATTGATGGAATTTGCTTTTATGATCGTGAAATTTTATTTTGGTAGGTGTTCATGCCTGTTTCTTGGGACCTCTACAAAATAGCCAGTTTAGGCAAGAATTGGTAGACTCTCCTTTTATGAATCACTGGTTCTTGGTCAGAGAGATGATTCAGATGCTCATGAAAGGAATGAACTCAGCCCTTGCTACCTGCAGGCACAGTACTACATGTGAGGGGTATGGTGGCAAGAAGAACTCAGTACCTAGCCTTGGGATCGTGCAGTTTGGTATAACTGACTGCTCTGGTTCTTTTCTTCTTCTTTCCCTTAAAACAGGCCTGATGGCTCTAGCCAGCCCGAGTGGGAGGGGTATGCTTTCCCAAGGGTGTGACATGTTTGTTTAAGTCAGCAAGAATTGAGCAGGTAACACTCCGGGGGGGGGGGGCGGTGCATGGGGAGCCGGGGTGTGGAAGAGTGGCCAGACCACAGCAGCAGCATGCGGAAACGTCTTGAGATGGGGGAGACTCTGGATAGGAGAGGAAGCAGCAGACCATTGTGGTCGGAGTGTGGTGGAGAGAAATGGAGTGGGGAAACGGGAGCCTGGGAATTCTGTATGAAACAAGAAAGACTTGGGGTTTTCAGGGCCCTTAAGGATTCAGGACTTTGTCTTAAGATGCGTGGGAAGCCTTTGGATAGTTTTCAACAAAGGAGTGATGTGACCCCGAAGAGGAAAGTGTCAGTGTTAAGTGATTGTCTGTTTGTTCGTTTGTTTTTGTTTGTAGTTTATTTTGAGAGAGGGAGACCGCATGGGCATGCAAGTGGGGGCAGGGCAGAGAGAGAGAGAGAGAGGGAGGGAGAGAAAGAGAGAGAGAATCCCAAGCAGGCTCTGTACGTCAGTGTAGAACCCGAACCAGGGCTCAAACTCACAAACCGTGAGATCATGACCTGAGCCAAAGTTGGCTCAACCACATGAGCCACCCAGGCGCCCCAACATTTTACCACTTTGAGTGAAATGTGGACTCTCACTTTTATTTAGGTACCTTTACCTTCCCCCCTTTTAAATATCATGGAATATCAGATGGTATTAGAAATTTTGTTTCAGTCATCAAATATAATTTATATAAGCCATGAGGAAAACATTAGTCTCTTCTTTGTACCCAGAGTTCTGTTTTCCTCTTGTTTCCTCTTCCCGGTGCTCCTGCCTCCTCTGACCATTTCCTTTCTGTTTGTAAAACCTTCTTTAGCCAGTATTGAAGGGTAGCTCTGCTAGCACCAAGTGTCTTTGAGTTTTCCTTTGCGGATGTTTCTGTTTCATTCCTGACGAGCTGGTAAACCCGGCCCAGAGTCCGCCCGGCAGGCCTTTCCGTGAACGAGGCTGTGCTGCGGCTCTGGCGCCTTCCGCGGTTTCAGCTGAGAAGTCCACTGTCGGTGGAACAGGTGTTCCTCGGGAATGTTCCAGAGTAACGAGTCCCTGCTCTCTGGCCGCTTTCAAGATTTTTCTTTATCTTTAGTTTTATAGAATGTGTGTTGGCATGGGTTTTTTGGAGTGTATTGTGTTCAGATTTCACTTAGTATGTTGGGCATCCCCTCGACCGCACCCCGCCCCCGTTTTATTTGCTAAGAGCACTTATAGGACTCAGCATTTATTTGTTCTCACAGCTAGGATCTATTATAACAAAGGGATACAAATTAAGATCAACAAAGGGAAAAGGCACTTGGAGCAAAGTCTGGAGGAAACCAGGTGCAAACTTTCAAGGGTCTTCTCCCAGTGGAATCACACGTAAGGCATGCTCAGTTCCTCCAGCAAGGAGTTGTGACGACCAGGTAGCCTTTTGTCTGTCAGGAAAGCATACCTCAGCTTAGGACTCCAGGACTGGGGTCAGTCACATAGGTACCCTCTGCCCAGCATATACTACAACTCCAGACAGAAAACGGGTTAACTGAATTGTCTTGTAAGACTGTCCTTTTTTTTGGGGGGGGGTGCCTGGGTGGCTCAGTAGGTTAAGTATCCGACTTCAGCCCAAGTCATGATCTCATAGTTCGTGAGTTTGAGCCCCACATCAGGCTCTGTGCTGACAGCTCAGATCCTAGAGCCTGCTTTGGATTTTGTGTCTCCCTCTCTCTCTGCCCCTCCCCTACTTGGACTGTATCTCTCTCTCAAAAATAAATAAGCATTTAAAAAATTTTTTTAAAAAACAGCCCTTTTTGAAATCTGGCAAGATGTGGAGAACAAAATGGTGATTTTTAGGAATTCTTTGCAATGTGAGTGAGCATTTTTTGTTTTTGAAGGGATTCTTTAACTTAGTTAAACTTGAAAATGTTTTCTTCTGCTTCTCTCTTTTATGTCCTGTATTTCTTAAGTGAATTCATGTGATCTTTTAAAATATTGCCAAACTCTTTATGATACTTAATTTACTTTGAAAATATAAAGCTTGTGGGGAGGAGCACTAGGGTGTTATATGGAAACCAACCTGACAATAAACTATAAATAAATAATTATATTGGAGAAAAAAGGTAAAGATTTGACCATTTAAATGTGAGTAAAATAGAATATATAAATGTTTTCTTTAACAAAGAAAATATAAAGCTTGGATATTCTCAATTACTTAAAATACGTGGAGCTTTAATCTCTTATATAGTAGCTTTCATACATTTGAATTTTAGAGCTCTTGTAAGTTTTCATTTGTGAATTAAATTTTTTTCATCGTAGCTATAAAGTTGTATTTCAAGGAAGAGGGTGTGCATGTGTGTGCGCACACGGGCGCAAGAAATTCAGAGTTGTAGTTGTCTTGTGTGTGTATTCAGATGCACGTGCGTATGTATGTAAGCACATGCATGCTCAGTTTGACCTTCCGTTCTTACAGCATTTTTAGGTAAGTCACGCTAGACTTAAAAGGATGTGCATTCACAGGAGTTGCTGGCATATGCCAAAAAGATGCTGACTGCAAGGAGCCTCTGGGGTAAAACCAGAAGCCTGTTTGTAAAGAAAGTAGAGAGCGGTTAGGTGAACTTGTACAGCATTCCAGAGATCAGGACCTCCCTTCTTTGCACTGCTGGGGTCCTCAGCCGCTCTGCCGCTGCATGTCTGGGCACCTCATGGGAATCTTGCTTCTGGAATAATCCAGGCATTTGTGTAGTGCCTCTTGTCCATGTTTGAAGTTGGAGGCCTGCTGGGGTAATACCTTACGGTGCAGAAGAAAGTTGTGCCAGTTACTTATTCAGATTAACATAGTCTACATTCATCAATATAGACCAGGAACCAAGTCTCATGTGCTTTTTGGGAAAACTAATAGCATGAACAAAATAAATACATCAGCTGACTTTGCAGAAAACAAGAAACTAAGGGACTAGAGAACTCCCTGTATTTAGATTTAAGACAATACTACACTTTTAAACATTACTGAGCAAAACAGTGGTCAAATAATTATTTTTAGTCATTTTTAATTTCTTGGAAATACTGAAATAGGAATGGACAGGGCTAAGAAACAAGCTGCTTATCCATAAGGAAATCTCCCCCCAGAAAGAGACAGTAAGAGAGCAGTTAGGGCACCTCGAGGGCGTATCCCACACCTCTAATCTCTAGTAGTTCTAGAGGTAGGAACAGACAGTGGAGAGGAAGAAAGAATAAATAGAAGAAAATTTCTTTGAGCTAAAGAAAGACAAATCCCCAGCATGAACTAAGATAGATGAAAAAAGACCCAACCCTTGCACATCCTAGTTGAATTTCCAGGGTTATAATCCTAAAAATGTTCAAGGGAAGAAGCAGGTTGTCTGCAGTATAATAGAGCTCACACATTTCATAAGGAATACTAGATGCTAGCTGAAAAATGAATATTGTCTTTTCAGTTTCTTTTTTTTTTTAAATGATGTTTGTTTATTTTTGAGAGACAGAGAGAGACAGCACGAGCAGGGGAGGGTCAGAGAGAGAGAGGGAGACATAGCATCTGAAGCAGGCTCCAGGCTCTGAGCTAGCTGTCAGCACCAAGCCCGACGCGGGGCTCGAACCCATGAACCATGAGATCATGACTTAAGCCGAAGTCGGATGCTTAAGTGACTGAGCCACCCGGGCGCCCCTGTCTTTTCAGTTTCAAGGAAAGGTATTTTCAAACCATAATGTTGTACCCAGGCAAATCGTAGATTGTGGAGACCAGCAGAAGAGGGTTTTGGTTCTGCAGAGATTCAGAAAATTTGCACACCCTGTTTTAATGGTGGGAAAAGTACAAAGATGATGATCCAGCAGGTCTAAAGAAGAGTGCCTGTGGAGATGACGTCATCCAGGAGAGTCCAGGAACAAGGAAAGGAGAAAATGGGTTGACTCTCAAGGCTTGTGATGTTCCTCACCCAGTAGTTTGGGGCTTAGGGCCAGACGGTTCCTTTCGTTTCCCTGGGGTCTTCTGACCATACCCGGCTCTCCAGTTCCATCAGAACACTGAAATGTCACTTGTACGTGGTTTAACATCTGATGATGACTTTAAAGTTGTCCTGATCATAGCTGTCGAACAGAGTGGAGATACAGTGAACTTTGACAGTGTAAAAATAGAGCTGTGAGGGTAGTAGACGGAAGAGAGGGCGTGCATGGGCTAACTAGCTGACCTTTTCACGCTGGGGAGTCAGATGGCAACAAGGCGACGTTGGTTTGTCCGCTTTTAGTTAGACTTACAGGGACGCCTGGGGGTCTCAGTCCGTTTAGCGTCCGACTCTTGATCTTGACTCAGTTCACGATCTCATGGTTTGTGAGATTGAGCCTGCACTGATCTCTTGGGACTCTCTGCCCCTCCCCTGCTTGTGGGTGCACATACTCTCAAAATAAATAAGCTTAATTTAAAAGAAAAAAGGTTACACTTTCATCGTAGTTATATAATTGTCCCCAACTTCTCAAACGAAACTCCTGGAAAGTGGATCTGGGTGAAAGGGAAAGAAACCTGTTTTGTATCTTTATATATATTTTAATGTTCCTCCATGTGCAGGCATTTTAATAAAGTCATGCAGCAGCTACTTTTAGGGCCAAGAAAATACTTTTCTTTCCTTGTCAGAATTCTTCACTGTATATGTTTACTTTCTACCACCTGTCAAGTGTAGTGGGTCAGAGGCCTTTTCTGCCATGGACTATAAGCACGTGCGTTGTGTCCCTTACTGGAAGAAAAGTATTTTAGCCCAGGAGATGCTGAAGAGGAAGGATTATCCAAATTCTGTTTCCAACACTCTTCTGTTCAGGAGTGTATGGGGTTTTCTAGGAGCCTGCTGGGCTTGTATTTCCTAACATACTACATGGTCAAGGTCAGGGACGTTCTTACTGGTTATCCAGTCTGTCCTTTCTGAAGAGGAAACACTTTCAGACGTGAGATAATCTAGCCTATTTCCTCTAGAATTGGACTCTGTAGCATCTTCCTTAACTTCTTTCATTTTTTAAAGGTTTATTTACTTGACAGAGAGAGAGAGAGTACGAGCAGGGGAGGGGCAGAAAATCCACAGTCAGCACAGAGCCTGACGCAGGGCTCAAACTCACAAACCACGAGTTCATGACCTGAGCCAAGATCAAGAGTTGGACACATGGCCGACTGAGCCACCCAGTCACCCCTTAACTTACCGCATGATTGCCATTATTGCCAACTTGGAAGTGCCTCTTAGCCGGCTGTCCTGGCTTGCGGGGGTGGCCGCAGTCCAAACTGAAGCCACTGTTTAGAATCTGCATGACAATATCACATCATGGGCAGATTACTAGGTCACTCTTTTCCCTTGTTCTTTTCAGGTTAAATTAGGACTTTCACAAAGGCTGGCTCCTCACACTCTGTGCCATTTTCCCCTGTCCTCACATTTGATTAAAGCCACAGCAGTCAAGTCTAAAGGTTCTATAAAAGGGAATTTTTAAGGATGCCTTTGAAGTATAATTACTATTGAAGTCAAACTTGTTTTCTAATCTCCCTGATTACTTGGAGATGGGAAGTCTGATGATCTGTGGAGTTGCAGGGCTCACTCGGTCTTAGATAACACTGACTTTGGTCCGTGTGTGCTTAGAGTCGACAGCTTCAGTTCTGACCAGTGATGAAGTGAAAGCAAGTTGATGGTCCAGAGAAGTTCCCAGCCCACCTCCTTCAGTTTTTAGACCATCGTCCTAGTTAGAGAAGACCCACAGAAAGATCCATGGGTGGCATTCAGCATGTGGTCATGAGCCTGGTGAAAGGCTGAGAAGTAGAAAAAGCCTGATGGTTTAATGATGACTAGACGCTTTAACTAGCAAGTCTGACTTTGCTATTAAGACCTAGAAAACATTTGACCTACTAAATTCAAGATCAAGAATAATTATAAAAATCAGATCCCAATGGAGTAAATGTTGTTAAATAATACTCCATGCTGAGATTTTACAACTCTCATTCAAAAATTAAACATTTATCTGCCAATCTTTGCACATATACAATCCCTTAGTTACTTTTAATCCCAGTATATTATATTGGAGCGCCTGGGTGGCTCAGTAAAGCGTCTGGCTTTAGCTCAGGTCATGATCACACGGCTCATGGGTTTGAGCCCCACATCCGGCTCTGTGCTGACAGCTAGCTCAGAGCCTCGGCCCTGCTTCGGATTCTGTGTCTCCCTCTCTCTCTGACCCTCCCCTGTTCACACTGTCTCTTTCTGTCTCTCAAAAATAAATAAACAAAACAAAAAAAAATAAACCTAATATAAAACTTTTTGGGGGGGGGTCAGAGAGAGAGTGCTTGCACACATGCATGCCATGGGAGAGGGGCAGAGGGACAGGGAGAGAGAATCTTCGGCTTCATGCCCAGTGCAGAGCCCAACACCAGGCTTGATCTCACAACCGGGAGATCAAGACCTGAGCCAAAACCAAGAGTTGGACACTTAATAGACTGAGGCACCCAGGCACCCCGTTAATATATTTTAAAACTTAATCCTAATGTTGAAAGTGACTTTCTTGATTAGCTCTAGGTATCATTGATATGGGTACATGACCTCTTTTGCAAGATATTTCTGAAAGATAGTATATAAGTCATGTTTTTGTAAGCTGTTATATTTGAATAAAACTAGAAGTTTAAATATTGGGTATTACAATGTTCTGGGACTATATGCTTATATAAATGTAACTTATATAGGTTAAACATATGTAACAAATATATATATTAGCCTATAACACAAATACATTTATAAACATGAATGTGTTAACATGTAACAAACACATGTATATATTGACATATAACAAGTAAATATATGTGTACTATGTGAATGGGTACATATAGCATGGTTACTGATTTGAAAATACTACATTTGTCATCATAGGTTGAATGAACTAGAACTGTGGGGAAAGATTCAAATTAACCCGGCAGGCTTTTCTAGCTATAGTTTGAAGAATGAGGGACTTGGGGGCTACAACTGACTTATCCTGAATGAATAATCTCCAGGAATACCAATCAGGGAGGATCTCTACTACTTCTCCTTGTAGGTATACACGGGCAGATGCATACTAGTTCCTTGGGTCTGGGAAAGAGCACAGGAACCCCTCTTTCAAAGAAGCAGCAGGACTTCCCAGCTCCCGTGTGCACATTCATCAGCCATGGAGAGCTGTGGAGAAGTCAATGCGACCCAAGTCCACCCAGTAGAAATAGCAGATCAGATAAGCCGCCAGCCGTATGTACCTACCCCAGGGGGCTTGCTTAGGTTGGGGCCAAGGCTGCAGTGCTTGCTTAATGTGAACTTCAGAAGCCTTGTATTTCAGTCTGCTCAGAGTTGATGAGCATGAACCAGTAAAATACTATCTTTACCCAGATTCCTGAGTTCCTTTAAGTTTAGTACAGACCTGGGAGTGCATCTGCACTGCACTCAAGCGTTCCTATAGGCGTGGACAAACAGTCTGATCACCTGGGAAATTTATAGCTGAGGGGATCGTTTGTGAAAATAGAGTAGTGGTGTTCGGGTTTGAGTCAGAACGCTTTCTGCCAACGTAAGGGAAAATAGCAAGCATGAAGCGAGGTGGTGTCTCCCGTCCATACACTGATCTGAGACCACTGTCACTGGTGTTTGTGAAGGACCACGCGTGGAATTTCTCTAATCGTTTGGCTTAGAATTGAGGCCTGCCCACCTGTTGTATGAAGAAGGAAAGAAAGCAGAGGACTGAAAGTTTATCTCCTTTTTCCTCCTTTCCCTCACTTTGCAGGACTCTGTGGATAAAAAAATACCGTGATTGAAGAATCAGAGACATGACCTTAGGAGCTTGTGGTTTTGAAGAAACCATACTTCTTAAGATATGGCATTTGGGACATCTTTCTTTTGAGATAGTCTTTGGATACATAAGTGAGCACGGTTGACCTACTCTGATCAAATTGTTGAATATTCAGGGTTTAGTACTTTGCCTCTGACTGAGCTGAGGAAAGACTAAATCCGTGAAGTTGTCTAGATAAGATGACATAATGTAGAAAGCAGGCTCATCCTTTTGAGAAGACATCTTAAAATGCCTGAGAATTAGGTAGAGTTAAAGAGGAAGATTTCTGCACTCTGTCTAGCTTCTAGAACATTTCCTTTGGGTTTAGAGAATGATTTTGCTATAACTTGCTGTAACTTTTCAGTAGTCCTTAAAAAAAGCTGCTTCCGTGTGTGAATTCATGCGGCGAGCTTTTGTCTGGTGCTTGCCACAGCCTGCTCTGATCTTCCCACCAACACACCTACACGTGGAGCCCTGCACAGCTAAGACGCTTCATGATTTGCTCCATTTGAGAACTAGCATGTGGCTGGATGGAGGCTAGAATTCTGGTGTCTGGATTCTTAGTCCGGGGTCCTTTTAGTCTTTTGTTGATCTTTATTATAATACGTTACGAGAAAGCACAGTAACGAAGTACACTGTTGGCCATCATTGTTCTGTCACGACAGCCGACACATTGTTATGATGCAGTTCTAATCCTGTGTGTTCTCCAGAGTGAATGTTGTCCAACTGGTGTGTCTGTTAGCCCGGGGGTTGGCAGATCATGGCCCTATCTGGCCTTCAGCCTGTTCTTGTATGGCCTGGGAGATTAAGATGCTGCTCCTATGTTTACGTGGTTGGAGAAAATAAAAATTCATGACCTCTAATTTTTATGAAATTCAACTCAGTATATATAAGTTATATTGGTGCATAGTCCCATTCATTCATTGACGTGTTGTCTGTAACTGCTATAATGCTAAGATGGCAGAATTAAGTTGCAGTAGAGACTATATGACCAGCAAAGCCTAAAATATTTACTAGTTGGCCCTTCTGTAGAACATGGTGGCCAACCCTTGGGTGAGCCTGTTGCTGTGATCCCTGATTTTCACTGGCATTAAATATAGCCATCTAACCCTTCATTTTACTCCCTTTACTAAGATCTTTCCAAAGATCTCTAAAATTTCCCAGTGGCATATAGCCTGCACTCACCAAGGTAGTCAACTATCTAAACCTAAACCTCTAGGACATAAATGCCTTTTACAGAAACAGAAAACCTCTTCAAATAGTTTTTTAGGCTCCCATATTGTCACAGACTCATCGAGGCAATTACTCTGACTTCTCCCCATGGGGGCCAGACCGTTACTGCTACTCTGGTTCTTTATCCCAGCCTGTGCTTTCTGAGTATACTTGTTGCCTTCTGATTACGGGTAACAGAGGCCACTATTGCACTCTCTCTGTTCTCACTAGCTTTGCCTTCCAGTTGCATAGGAAGAAATAACTCTCCCTTTTCCAAGGCTGTTCTGTCTACCTTATCTCTCTGTCACGTTCCTTCTGATCTCCCGGACCTCAGGTCAGTGCATTGCCCTTTTCTGTAGACTCTTGTTTCCCCCACTGGTTCTGTTCTCATTCTATCAATCTGTAGTTTCCCTTATCCTAAAAAACTGTCCTCCCTTGAGTTCCAGGCTCTGCAGACCTACAGCCCTATTTCTTCTTGTTTTTATAGCCCGATCTCTCTAGAAAGAGTTCTTCTTCCTCATCTTATATCTGTTAAAACAGGCTTCTCTTCGAGCTCCTGGGTTGAATCTGCTCTCATCAGGGGCCCACCTGTCCAGCCAGTTGCCGTTTCTTAGTCCTCACCCCGGGGGCCTCTCTGCAGCAATTCTCACAGTAACTGCTGCTTCCCTGTCGCAACCCGCCCTTATCTTTAGTGTTTTTAGGCTCTGCTCATCCCTGAGCTCCTGAATTCTCTCTGCAGCCTTTCTCCGTCTCTGTTACTGAGTCTCCCTTTATCCACTTGTGAATGTTCCTGAAGTCACCTCTTTTCCTTATGTACATTCTTGGATGATTTTATTCATGCCTGTGGCTTCATGTAACACTTACTTATTGATGTGTCGATGTGCCCCAAATCTTTTTTTCTCTAGCTTCTTTCCTGACCTCTCCACCCCTTAGAGGGCACCAGCACATAGGCATGTCCCATAGCCATCTCAAATTCCTTTCCTGTAGATAAGCATGCTTATCTTATGTTCCCTGTCTTAGTGGATGGCTTCAGTGTTTCAGGAACCATGGTGTTTGCTTTGGCCACCTCCTTTCCTCCACTCCCTACATTCATTGGGTCGCCAGATACCTCCTTTTTCGCTCAGATGTGGCTTATTTAACATATTTTTATCTAAAGTTGTGCTGAGACTTTAGTTCGATCCCTGGTGCTGGCCCACTAGCTCTGCTGTGAAACCTCCTAACTGATCTTCCAGTCATCACTCTCTGCCCAAATTGTCCGTCATCTATATGGCTGTTTGTGCCATTTTCACAGAATACATACCTGACCATGCCTTTCCCCTTCTCAGTCAGAACACAGATATTAAAGCGCATCCTCCTAATGACAGCGCGGAAGCCGCCGCCACCCAGCCTCCAGGCCAAGCTCTTCTCCCGCATCCCTGCACTTCAGTCCCAACAACAGTCCCCTTCCTTGAATGTGCACTGCTTTTCCTGCCTCTGTGGCTTCAGAGAAGTTCTTTCTGTCTGGGCTGGGAATGGCATTGGGCCCCGTAGGATAAGCTCCTCAGCCTTCAAGGGCCGTGTGAAACATCATATCTTGTGGTGACGTCCTTGGACTCCCTTAGAAGGTTAATCCTAGTCTTTACTCTGAGTGTACTTCACGGTGCCTTTTTTGCACTTACCGTTTCCCATTATATGCATATCTTACTTGCCTGCCTTCTCTACTAGCTGCTCTTTAGAAATTGGAGTGGGAAGGAGAGGAGAGCAATAATCATATTTTATTCATCTCCATATCTGCAGCATCTGGTACTTTATAGTCCCACGGTGGCTGCCTGCTCAAATGAATAGAGAAATGAATTTTAAAAAGCAGGTGGGAGCATCAGAGCCAGATTTCTGAGGACGACTGTGGAGCAGGGAAATAACTGTGCTGTGTGTGTCTTTGAAAGATGTGTGCGTCACTACTGGAGACTGACCTTTAATGTTGTTTTGTTTTATATCTCTTAGGAAATTTTGAACGAAGCCGGGACTCTGGATGCGGTCTGTAAATGTTGGGTGTCTGCACACGCTAGAGCACGCCACTTTACTTTTGGCTCCCGGGGCACCCAGGGTCTTGCCTGGGGAGATGTAAATGATAGCTGACCAGTGTCTCAGGGAAGATCCTGGGTTAGGGAATGATGGAGAATATAAATATAAACTTAGGTAGCTGAGAAGAGCCGTGAGCAAGGAGATCCAAAACTATGACTTATTTAGAAAGCTCTTCTGTGAATTTGAATACAGCAGATCTAAAATTAGCTTTTAATGAGTTTTCATCAGACTTATTAAAAGCTGAAGAAGTAGAACATTTACAGGGGCTCCTTTAGACTCATTTTCTTCAGACTTCCGTGATCCTCCTGGCCTTCGAAGCAGTGGTCCTGGATCACCTGCTTGGCATGCGAGACGGGTAAGAGGGCGTGGCAGCTTCGAGCGAGCCTCTCTGCAGGCTGCACAGTTTTGCCTTGGACAGCCTGATTCTTTGATGAGAAAGAACGAGGATGGAGGTAGGAAAGACCAGGGCTTATTTTCTAGAATCACTTCCCCCTGTATCTTAGTCTGTTCAGGCTGCTGTGAAACAAAGTCCCACAGAGGAGGTGGCGTATAAAGGGCAGCAGTTTACTGCTCACGGTTCTGGAGGCTGGATGACTCGGATCAGGCACCTGCAGGCTCAGGCATGGGGCGCCCTCCGCCAGGTTGCAGATTTCTTGTGCCCCCGCATTGCGGAAGGGGCTCCGGGGCTCTTCGCAGCCTCTTTTATAAGGCATTGCTCCAGTTCATGAGGGCTCTGTTCTCATGACTTAAGCTTCTCCCAAAGGCCCCACCTATGATGCCTTCATCTCTGGGGGGGCTTAACATTTCAGCATGAATTTTGGGGGGCACAAGCATTCAGACCATGGTACCCGGATTAGAAAGAAATATGCTTGTACTGTTAGAAGCTGTTAGAAAGAGTAAGAGAACTGCTCTCCAGGACTTCCTTGCCCAACTCAGATTCTACACTGTTGGAGGTAGGATTTATAAAAATTCCACCAAACACTCTATTAGCTGTTTTGTGAACGGTGTCTTTGATCGTGAGAAATGGTAGCATTTCAAGAATTTGAGGAAGCTTTGTGGCCTTCTTGCATGGCTCCCTGCCAACTGGCGTCCCTGGCACGCCCTTCACTTTAACTGGGCAGCTTAGCATGGCAGGAACTAGCTCGTCCTAGACGGGGGCTCCTGCTTAATCTCGGTGTGCCCGTTCCCTGATCCTAGGTCCTAGCCATCAGGAATATAAAATCCTGTAGGTAGAAACCAGAGGATTCACACACAAAGTTCAACAACTTAGGAGCTTTTAGGAAGTATTAATGAGTGTGCTCCTCCTGGTATATGTCTTCATTGAGCCGCCATCTAGCCGGGCTAAAATGTCTACACTAACTTTTGTCTTCAAAGATATTGTGTATATTAAATTATAGTTAATAAGTTTAAGAAATTGGGCAGAATCATTTAGATGTTAAGGTAGGAATGGTAGAGTGGTTTACAGTAAGGAAATATTCGTGAACTCACCAAGATTTTGACCACGTTGCACTTTGATTGTATACCGTGTGCCAGACACAGTGTTAGGGACTGACCTGGCAATCCTGTAGGGAGAAGCAAGTGTGGAAATGATCATTTCTAGAATATGTCCAAGTACTGTTTTATTTTTGAACTCATTTAGCTTCATGGATTACCAATCTTTTGAGGATGATAGCTGAGCTTCTCATTAGATCAGTTATTATTCTTTTTCCTTTCGTGTGAACTACTGCTTTCTTAAGTTTGATTTTGATTGTATGCAGAGACCTGCATGTTCAACAAACATTTGAACATTTGCTGTATTTGCTATGAATCTAGGCAAGACATGGAAGGACTGTCACTGCAGTTAGAACTTATTCTCAGGGTAGAGAATTAAAGAGACAGATTCTTCAACCTATCCCATCATCTGTCCTTTGTGATTTTTCTTGTTACTAGCATCACTGGGACAATTACCAAGTTAAGTTTTGTGGGGCGGGGCGGGGGGAGTGTTATACCTAATGATTTCCAAAAATAGCTTCAGGGGAGCCTGGGCGACCCATTCGGGTGATTGTCCTGATCTTGATTTCTCCTGTCATGGCCTCAGGGTCATGGGATCAAGCCTTGCGTCCATCTCTGTGCTGAGTGTGGAGCCTGCTTAAGATTCTCTCTCCCTCCCTCCCTCCCTCTCTCTCTCTCTCTCTCTCTCTCTCTCTCTCTCTCTCTCTCTCTCCCCCTCTCCCTCTCCCTCTCCCTCCCTCCCTCCCCCCCCCTTTCTCTCTTTCCCCTATTCCCTGCTCACACGTTCTTTTCTCTTAAAAAACCCACAAAAACAAAAATAGCTTCACAGATCTATAATTTATTTTTAAAGTCTGGCAACTTTGAAGATGTACCAAAAATAATTGACCCTTAGACACTCTCAGATTATTTTTGTTTTTTGTAGAAAGATGAGGATTCAGTCCACACCTTATCACACTTATTTCTGTAGAAGGTGCTTGTTGGATCAGGGGGGCAACATCGAAGGTTTTGCAGCACAGGCGTGTTAGCAAGGAAATTCAGAAACCCTAGAGGTGGGCAGGAGGGCATGGCAGTGGGGAAGGGTCCTGCGGGGTGACCCGGAGTGCCTTCTAGATCCCGTGTGCCGTGGAAAGCCACTGCAGTACTGCTTTGGCCCCCGTGTTCAGAGTGGGCGCACCAGGGACAGTGGGGGGGTACAGGTTGGTTGAGGGGCAGATGCCCTTCGTCTGGAGCGAGGTGACGAGCATCGTGGTTAGGGAAGTTGCGGTAGGACTTCAGCGAGCACGCACGGAGTGTCCTCGGAGCCCATCCAACTGACGGCATTTGGGAATGAAAATCTCCAGGGTGTTCTGGTGTTTGGGCCCCACTCTGCTGTTCTAGAGCTTCGGATAGATCCGGAAGATACGTAGGCCATGCCTCATCCAAGTGTGAGAACCCTCTTCTTAGCAGGTGGAACTTTGCAGTGGAGTGTAAGCACACATAACTGTTGTTCAGAACTTTATTTCCCATTTTCTTCGTTAGCAACGTTGTCTTACTCCTTTCTTAGGTCACTTCAGTCATAACTGAGCCTCTCAAATAACATCCTCATATGAAAAATCCATTCAATTAGTTGACTGAAAAAGATAAAATTGCCCTAGTAGGTTCTTTTGGTTTATCCTCTATAGAAATGCTTCCTGTGGCACCTGGCTGGCTCAGCTGGCAAGGCATGTGACTCTTGATCTTGGGGTTGCGAGTTCAAGCCCCATGCTGGGAAGTAGAATTTTACTCACAAAAAATAAAAAATGAAAATGCTTCTTGTTACAATTCCTCCAATTCTTCAGCTCCATAGTGAAGAAATAAGTAGGATGTGCTGGCTTCCGCTCCTCTCTCCTCTCCTCCTCACCACAGCCTCGGGTCCTGGTCTGAAGTTGTTGTTTTGTTAGCTTGCCCCGCGATAATTCTCCTCCCTCTTCTTAAAAGCCTCTGAGCCAAAGGACAATGTAGAGCATTCTTTCTTGCAATAGATGCTAGTTGTGTTCTTAGTCGGGATCTTGCTGTCATCGCCACAATCACTGTGCCATTGTGCCGGGAGGCTGGGTCACAGTCGTTATTGTGCAGAGTAATGAATGCTGTTTACTTGGGGTGCGTCGCCGCCTGCATCTGTGGGTGAGAACACGCAGTTACTGTAATTTGCCTGGCAAGTGATCAGACATCGTCTGTTAAGCAAGTTAGCAGTCACAAAGAGCTATTGATCTTTTTTTTTTTAATATAGAATTTTAATGAGAAACTTTGGGTCCTAGAGATTGAAGGTGTGTTGCAGATTAAGTCCTTGTTTTGCAGTGTATTTGGGGATCGAGTTTCTGTGTCTAGAAGTTTACGGGACGGGGAATGGCAGCCCCGCGGGTCTCTGCTCGGGCAGAGCTTGGGAAGAGCTCACCCTTAATTACAGGCTGGGTCGGTGAGGTGACTGCTGTCAGTCAGGAGCGACGACGCAGGGTCCCCTTCGGGACACTGGTGAATTCTGGAAAGTGTGATCCTTGTGAATGCCACTTCTTTGCCTCTTTCGTCTACAGGAGGAAAAGCTGTTTTCCATGAATTGGTGGGATGGGATGGAACTTACCTGGACAACTCTTGCTGAGATAAGAGGAAACGTTTTGCTCTTTGAAATAACCTTGGTGATATTTTGCAAGGATCTTCAGAATCCCCATTTTGGAGCAGATTATTCTCTCGGCTTCCCACGTCCGCTCGTGTCTGTCCCTTCAGCCGCCCTGCCCAGTTTGAAGCCCTCCTCAGCTCATTAGTGCCGCTCATCAGGGGTGGTCTGGGGCTGCGTGTCAGGGCACTCCTTTCCATACTTGCCGCTTCAGGTTTGGCCAGGTTTCCGACACATACAGTCCAACTTCTGCTTTACGTTAAGTTTGACCTCCTCTGTGTTATCTGTCCCCTCCTGTCCTGCTTATCAGTCCATGTCTAAGTGATTGCTTTCTGGAAGAATGGATTTTTGGGGTTCCTGGGTGGCTCAGTCTGTAAAACGTCAGACTTCGGCTCAGGTCATTATTTCGTGGTTTGTGAGTTCAAACCCCGCGTCAGGCTCTGTGCTGACAGCTCGAAGCCTGGAACCTGCTTCGGATTCTCTGTCTTCTCTCTCTCTGACCCTCCCCCACTCACGTTGTGTCTCTCTGTCTTTCTGTCTGTCTCTCTCTTGATCTTAAAAATAAACATTATTTTTTTAAAAAAGAGTAAATTTTGCCTAGCACAGTAATCTGTATCCCTTGAGGAAGAGTCTGTGGGGTTCATGTGACTAACTCAAGTTTTTACAGTTCTGAGGTCTTTTGCATGATCCCAAGAACTAGGAAGTAGCAGGGGTTGGCACTTTGGGTGGAGGGAAATACGTTAATTCTGTCAGGTGAAGTATGTAAGAAGGATTAGATCATCTTCCCATTGCAGGTAAAACTCCTTGTTGCTCCTTACTTTAAAGTACTAAGGTAATAGTATGTGTACTCCTACCTTTAAACATTACATAAGTAATACATGTTCAATACACAAGATTTGGAAAATATTTTTTATTAAAAAAATCCAAAAATTCACATGTTGATCTCTTACACCTACCATCAAAAATGCTGTCATTAAATTTTGTATCCTTCTGTGATTTTGTGTTGCTTTTCCAAAAACCTTGCTTTGGACTCAGGGCCGTTAAGAAATGCTGTAGTCCCTTTAAGTTTGTCCTGTAAGCCAAGAATAGGTTTCCTTAAATATTTTTTGATCAATATTTTCCAATATTAAATGGGTTGAAAATTAACCTTAGGAAAAAATATGGGACTGTGTATAGTTAATAGTAACATTCCCTACAATTTCTAAGCTTGGGCTTTTTTGGACACTGAACGTTTGTATTATTATAAAACACTTAAAACCTTGTGCAGATATAGGAAACAGAAAACATTTCTAATGTAGAAATTCAAAACAAGTTCTCGTTATTACACAGTCATGTTGGCTTTAATCAGCTGAATACTAATTCTTAAATGAACGTATCAGCAGGGCCCTAATACACAAATTACGTATTTTCACTTTCAACAAATGGAAGTCATTTAAGATATCCTTATGAAAAGTTGCTTTGTCTTTTCATTTTTTTTAACCTCTTCCCTTTCTCCTCCTGACGAATCAGCATGTGCTTCCGGAAAGCTAACTGCGGCTGTTATTTTCTGCTTCTGTGACAGCTAGCCGATGGCGGAGTCTCTTCTCTTCAAATGTCTCCCTGGCTCTTCCTTATAGTCCTGTCGCCAGACTCAGCCCTTATAGCAATGGCATTAATACTCCCAGCTTCTCTAAAACCTCAAATAAAGCAATACTAACACCTGAAAGAACAGGTAATATTTCAACTTCTTGACCAGCTGCTTGCCTTGTCATTCAGTCACCAGGAACAGCTTAACTGACCTCCCTCCGTGACAAGTGGAGGGCAGTCGTGTAATGGAGAGTGTGTGCTGCACGCTCACCTGGGGCACAGAGAAGGCCAGCCTTAATGTGTGCTTGAGCACCAGTAATGTGCTCCCACGTGTGTGTAACAGGCAGTGTTCCTGTCAGCAAACCTGGACGTGTATAGTTAGGTTTCCAAATGCCTAGCGTGCTTTTAAAATTAAATGTCGAACACAATTCAAGTGTTTTTATTATGACTCAGGAATATAAGCCTTATGTGTCCTAGTTTTTAAAATGTTATTTTTTTCTGGCAGCTTTTTATTAAGCCAGGGCTCCATAGGAAAAAAAAAAAAAAGCCATAGTAGCTTTTTATGAGATGACGTTCTCACCATTTCTTTATTTGTCTCAGCATTGGTGTGGTTCCATTCCTACAGTTTTTCTCCCTTTGGGTCCTTTCTTCCTTCTTTCTTTTACCCAAGCCATTGCTTTTTTACCTTTGTGGGTGGCCGCCCATCTCCTGAGAGAACTGGACCCTCCATTACTCAGGTTTTAATATGCTTCCGTGGGTATATGTGAGCCTTTTACGTGTGATGTCTGTATTCCTTCATAGCACTATTTACACCTGTTTGAAAAATGGACCAGATTATAGTTTCATCTTAAAATTTATAATCAGTTACTACTAGAGACAAGCATATCTGATTATTAATCAAAAGTGAACATGGAACTAAGTATTCTTATATAATGTTTTTAGATATATACTTACCTAATGGGATATAGATTTCAACACTGGTGATATATATATGTATATTTTTTAATGTGGTAAAAACCATAATTCAATCTTCCCTCTTAATGTTTTTTTTTTTTGGTGTATAGTACAGAGTGATTTTTTTAAATAATTGCAAAAATTGGAATTGAAAACATATATGTGAATCATGAACACGTGAAGGATGTGCATATTGTCTCATCGTTAAATGATGACATGTTGGTCACTCTTTGGTGGCATTATGAAAATAGGAAAAAAACTGCTGGCTTGATACAGGAATTGTAAAGCATTATGTCGATATCAGTTCTTCAGACCAAACAGTAAACCCGTTTTTTCTGCTTTTCAGGCTACGCCTCCCGGGGCTCCCCTCTCAGTCCCCAGTCGTCCATAGACAGTGAGCTGAGCACGTCGGAACTGGAAGATGACTCTATCTCCATGGGATATAAGCTGCAGGATCTCACTGATGTCCAGATCATGGCTCGTCTCCAAGAGGAAAGTAGGTTCTTTTTACAGTAGGAAACTTCTTAAACTGGAGGCTTCTACCTGAAATGTGAGGGGTAGGGAGGCTTAGGCGGATCTCCCCGGGTACTGGGTAGACATTAGATTCTTCTTCTCATGCCTTCCCTGCCTTGTAGATGGGCCCGCTTGTGCCTCTCAGTCTCTCATGGGCATCGTGAGGGGTCAGGACATACACGCTTTGGTCAAAATGCATGAATATAAAGACATTCCTGCTACAGTTACTGTGGAAACCCTTTGTCAGTTTCTTAAACAAACCAAATTGCCATTTCCATAGACCCCAGCAAGTTGCAGTCTTGGGCAAGTGTCCTAGAGCCCTGGAGATTTGTTTTGACATGAAAACTTACACATGAATGTTCACAGCAGCTTTATTTGTAACAGCCTCAAACTGGAATGAGCTTGATGTCCTTCAAGAGGGTCCCCCAAACCAGGGGGCACTGCTCAGCAGTAAGTGGCAGCATCTTGGGTGAATCTCCCAGGAATTCTGCCGAGTGAAAAAAGATGATCCCAAGAGATTTCATTCTGCACAGTTCCACTTATATAACATTTTGGAGTGAGACCATTCTATGGGTGGAGGACAGAGTGGTGACTGATGAGGGTCAGAGACGGGGGTGGGGTCTCTGGAAGGAGGGGCGTGGTTGTCAAAGGGCAATATGAGGGATTTGTGTGTTCTTGGAGTTTGGGAATTGTTTAGTGTCTTGACACTGGTGGTGCATATTTGATTTTACAGGTGGTAAAACTGTATAGAACTTAATACTTCCATATACGTGAGTAAAACTAAAAATATCAAAATAAGTTGGGTTTGTGTCACAATATCCTGGTTGTCATTTTATAATTTTGCAAAATGCTACCATTGGGGGACATCGGGCAAAGTGCACAAGGGATCCCTCGGTATTCTTTCTTAGAAGTGCGTGTGAGTCTATAGTTCATCTTATTATAAGCTCAATTAAAATGCATTGATACACTCAGAATAAATAATCACGGAAGAGAAGATCATTGGCAATGGGACAGTTTATCCCTGGTTCTGCAGAAACGTTAACAAATAATCTAGGAGTGAACTACCACAAGGGTATTAAAGGCATAGTAAGATGTAGATCCCAGAACTGGGCTAGGCTTGGTTTAGAGTTTTATCCTTTCAGGTCAACATAAGTGGAAACAGCCAAGTATCATTAATTCAAGCACAACAACTTTCTGCTTTTGTAATTAGTCAGGGCTACTGTGAGAAACATGGGATTCCTATGGAGAATTTAATGGGATCCATTCAGATGGGGAAAGTGATTGTTTTATGTTACCATTTAGGAATAGTAAAATAACAGTAACACTTTCTGAAAATATGTGACTAGACCATGTCAGTTTCAGAAGCTAGTCAGGGAGAGATTACCTTATTATTATTATTTTTTAATGTTTATTTTTGAGAAAGACAGAATGTAAATGGGGGAGGAGCAGAGAGAGAGTGGGAGACACAGAATCCGAAGCAGGCTCCAGACTCTAAGCTGTCAGCACAGAGCCTGCTGCAGGGCTGGAACTCACACGAGCTGAGAGATAATGACCTGAGCCGAAGTTGGATGCTCAACCAGCTGAGCCACCCAGGTGCCCCAGGGAGAGACGGCTTTAAAAAATTATGGTATTGGTGATGAGAGGAGAGGAGTAACTAGAAACTTCTAGTTTGACTATTTTTAGGTGGTTTTCATTTAGGATAACCCAAAACTATTGAAGTATTGAAGTGTCTGTGTGCTTTGAAAAAGATATTATTAGTAACAAATAGAACACAGAGGTAATTTTGTTAGAAAATATTTGTACCCCAGGGTTTGAACTTTGTTTTGACTTTGAAAGCTGGGGTGGGGAGCAGGAGTACCCCCCCCCCGGGGCAGATTGGATTGTAGTTGTCTAACTTACAACATACTATTCATAATGATGATGAGTAGCTTTTCCTAAGTATCTTTACAGATTTCATAAGGGATCATTTGGGGAAATTGACAGACATTGATTGATGAACTGTAGCAGTGTATTTCTTCTTAATGTGAATTGGGGCAATTTTTTTTTTTTCTCCCAGAACAGGATAGTTTAGTCTTCAACATCTGATTGGTAGGTTAATGTATCTGTTTTCTTGGGACCTAACAAACTATGAACAAGATAGTGGGTCTTCATTTGAATTATTTGGCACAAATTTTCTTCTGATACTTAATTGCAACTTCATTTTTGCTGGACTGAAATGTCTCATCAGGTAATACTATTTCTTGTTCTGTCACAGGTCTCAGGCAAGATTATGCATCCACCTCAGCCTCTGTGTCCAGACATAGTTCCAGTGTGTCACTGAGTTCAGGAAAAAAAGGGACATGTAGTGATCAGGAATACGATCGATTCAGTCTGGAGGACGAGGAAGAATTTGATCATCTGCCACCACCTCAGCCTCGTCTTCCACGGTGTTCACCTTTCCAAAGAGGAATTCCCCACTCACAGACTTTCTCCAGCATCCGGGAGTGCAGGAGGAGCCCTGGTTCCCAGTATCTTCCTTCAAATAATTACCAGCAGCAACAGTATTATTCACCTCAAGCCCAGACTCCAGATCAGCAACCAAATAGGACCAATGGAGGTAGGTTAATATGTGTCCTTCGGTATTTAATGTGCTTTGAGCTTTCATATATGGCCAAGAAATGGTTGTAAGGCCAATATAAATAATTGGTAAATGTTTCCCAGATTTATTAAGTATGTGTTAAGGAACATAACAGTTTGGTCTGAGTTTAAATCTAAAATTGACCAGTTTCTGGTGATGTGTCCCAGATCGGCAGATTTATAGCTTCAGGAAAACCACCACGATGTGGCCAGCACAGAATGAGTCATGGATGTGGGGCATCTTTATGTCAGTGCTGGCTCAGGGGCGGGTGCCGGCTCAGGGGCAGGACGGCAGGTGGAGCCCCGTGGAGCCCGGCACACGGAGCTGTGTTTCGTCTCCCACCACCTCCGTCTCGCGCTGCCTGCCCCTGGCGTGCGGGACGAGTGGGAAGCACGGAGGGTGACGCTTGCGCACGTCCAGACTTAGAGCAAGTTTGGCTGTGTCTTTCCCTCTGACATCCGGAAGTAAGGTCTGGGTACCAGGAGGGATATGGAGGCTGACACTTGGCATGGTAACGGGAAGTTGATCTGCCCCAGTGTCGTTGTCAACGTGGTGGGTCAGAGTACGTGTCATTCTCTGGTGTGTTTTTTCCTTTCTCCGTCTCCACCGTTAGTCTTTCTTCCCCAATCCAGGAGGTACGGTACAATATGGAGAAATAAACCATATTTGTAGTTACAGCTCTTAATTCTTATATAGCACCATTTCTCTACGCTGCGCCCAGAAGTGAGAGAGCAGCTTATTTAAGAGGACTGCAGGGCCAAATGCACATTGTTTCCATGATCACCTGTTGTCATGTGTTTGGTTTTTACCTTTCCTTCTTCTGTACTTGTTTCATTCATGCTGATTGAGAGACCATTTGAAAATATCGAACATTTTAGTCATAATTTCTCTTTTAGTACTTCTAGATTTCAAATTTAAAAGAAAAAAGTGGCAGCTAAGGAATGTTGTAGTAACTAATGTATTAAAGCTCACAGTGCCAGAAAAGAAGTGTATTCCACGTGCGTGATGAAAAGTCTGCCTATTTTAAGATGGAGGAAAAGGACACCTGGAGTCGTGGCTCTGACGGTTGTTGGGGATCAGAGCCCAGGTGCCCAGGGCCTGCCCGGCCTGAGATGGTTACCGTGCGCTGGGCGCCAGGACGCCGAGGCTCAGGCTCCCCGGAGCGGCGAGTGAGGACTCCTAGAAGGAAAGCGGAGACGTCCCACAGCTCGGTGTCCACCTGGGGCCGTTTTGTTCTTCCTAAAAGGCCTGGTCTCCACGTACGAAGGAAAATCGAGTATGGCCGCGGGTTTCTGGACTGGACTTGTGGCCGGTGAACTTCGTGGTTGAGAGAGCGGACTCTGGCGTCCACTTGTCCACCACTTCCGTCTCTCGGGTCCATAAGCGTTGCTTCCGTTGGCTATAAAATGTGGGCAAATAACACCTGTGTTTCTTGGAAAGCTTAGGTATGATTTCACATCAGGTCATCTGGTACACACGCTCCCAACCTAAGGAAGAAGTGAAATAACGATCCTGGCATCGTCCAGAGGAAAAGTGCTGAGAAAGTGAATCACGAGTGTCTGTGTCCCCTCCCACCCGCCTTTAAAAAAAAAATGACTCAGATAACTGACCCTTCATTTGTTACCATGGAATATGAGTTGAACAAAGTTGCAAAATAAGAATGGTAACTGTGAAACTAGTCAATCATATTTTTTCTAAATTACTGAAATAATATGGATGGGAGAGAATAATTGTTGAATTATTGATCCATTTAAAATGACTAAAGGGGCACCGGGGTGGCTAAGCGGGTTAAGTGTCCGACTCTTGCTTTCAGCCCAGATCATGATCTTTCTGCTCTGTGCGTTCAAGCCCCGCATCAGGCTCTGTGCTGGCAGCTGGTTCTCTCTCCCCCCCCCCCTGTCTGCTCCTCCCCCACTCATGCTATCTCTGTCTCTCTCAAACTTTAAAAAATAGACTAATGAGCCACCAGTACATATTTATGTTTATTGCTTTCATAGCCCCAGCACTGCCTAGGCTATGAAGAGAGAGCTCTAAAAGCTATGGGACTATTTATAGGGGTTACAAAACTAAAAGGAGCACATTTGGAATAATTTGCCAGATGTGAAAAATGACTACGTCTTGTAGGATCGTTACTCACTGTGATTTTCAGAGTACGGCAGGGGCTGTCTGTGCATGAGGTAAGCGCTGGAGCCCAGGGCCGCCCTCGAGCTGGATCGGAAAGCTGCATCCGATTGGCAGGTAGTCACGCCTCTCCTTTATTTCTGAAGATGCCTTAGTCTTTGTTTCCTAGAGCGGTACCTCATGCTGCTCCTTGAGAAATAACATGAGAAAACTCATTTGAATTCTCTCCTTGGCCCGTTCTGTAGCTTTTCCTGCGGCGCCTCAGTCCTTGAGCAGCAATTGCTGATTTCTCGTGAAGATAGAAATAGGACGTTATTTTTGGTTCCTTGAACATTAAAGCATGCGCAGGCAGTAATGTGATCCAGACTGTTTGACGGGAAAAGCGCACCTCCTTCCCCGAGGGTCCCTGACGTGGCTTGGAGATCACCCCTTAGCTTCCAGGGCAGAAGGGTTCTAAGTATTGACACTTGGAAGCCTTGATTTTTTAAGAGCACTTTTCACATTTAAAGCTTTGTGAGACCAACTTGATGCTTGCATGAATAAAGATTGCTTTTTAAAGCAAATGCATCTAGATTAACAGAGACTAGAAACATAACATCCACATCTAATGTGTGAATCTTGATTGATCGTGGCTTGGGGGGAAACATGAAGGACATTCTTGGTGTTTGGAAGATTTTGTGTATGGATTATTAAAAGCCGTTGTTAATTTGTTTACATGTCACGAAAGTACCTCAATTCCATAGAATTTTCTTATTCTTAGGTGCTACCTAAGATTTCAAAGTACCTGAATACCTTTAGATTTAAAATTTAAAAGAAAATAGTGGCAGCTAAGGAAGGTCATAGTGACTGATTTATTGTTAAAGGTCAAAATACCAGGAAGAAAATGTATTTCATGTGCTTAATGGAAGTCATGGCATCGTATTAAAACCGAGGGCGAAGGCATTTAGGTTTCAAGTGTCAAGGAGTCCGCGGCTTTTAGGTGGTTTCACAGCAGACAATTATGTATGCACATGGAGATGAATTAATTATGGCAAAGTGTAAACAATTAGCGTATCTAGGTGGAAAACATACAGGTATGATACTGCTTTTCAACACTTCTGAATATATGAGAACTTTTTCAGTTTTTTTAAATGTATTTTCAAGAGAGACAGAGCAAGTGAGTGGGGGAGGGGAAGAAGGAGAGGAAGAGAGAGAATCGCAAGCATACTCTGCACTGTCTGCACAGAGCCCAGTGCGGGGCTTGAACTCACAAACCGTGAGATCATGCTCTGAACCTAAACCAAAAAGTCGGACGCTTAACCAACTGAGCCATCCAGATGCCCGTATGAAAACTTTTATAGTAAATAGTTTGGAAACTTAGAAATATAGAAACTCAATTCATATTCTAAATAGTAACATATAATTCTTTCCTTGTGTCTCCTGTAGCTTAAATATATATAGCCAAAGTCATTTAATCTTGAGTTAAGAGAAGCTTGTTTTTCATCCAGTGTGATGTTCAGAAGATCTGGATGTAGACTCTCAGGTTTAGTCCCTTCTCCTCTCTCCTGCCAACACCCTCTGCCAGCATACACGTAAATAACAGGTGCTGAATGTGTTAAAATGCCTGCTGCCTGGGGTTAGGAACTTCAACAAGAACTTGGGAATATGAGAGCTGTCGTTGTTAAAAACAGACCTCAGGCTGATATTGAGGAAATGGTCAAGAAATCTGTCCGTGGCAGTGTTTGAGCGTTGTTGACTCTAGAAATGTGCGCTGGGAGTCAGGGTGTGTTGTGGGGGTGGTAGGTAGCTCCGCTCGGAGGCATATAGGAAAAGTTAGCGAGGTCGACCGAATAATACTTCCTGGTCTCCTCTCATAGCGCTCTTTACACTTTCTTATCCTACTTTTTCATGCTTATTATGTAAGTGTACTTACTATACTCGCTTTTCTGTCTTTTCCCTAGACTACCGCAGAGAGGCAAAAATTGCGGGGCAGGGCCCCAGTGACTGGGTATAAGTACTGTAGAAGGAGCAGTGCAAAGAGGGAAAAGAGGAGAGGAATTTGGTTTTGTCCTTGGACACATTTTGGATTCACATTCATCATTTTTATCCCCCGATTTAGCTTGAAAGAAAGTGACCGCAAACTTGAATGCCCTGGTATGTGTCTGTTGGTGTTTTAGGGCATATACCAACAAAAATAAAAATATCTTGGAGAATGGGGGGGGGGGAGATGCATGAAAAGCATGAGATATTACCATGGTTTGTGGTCCTGCAGAGTTCCAAATGTTTCAAAATGTTATTTTCTATTTAATTTACTCTATTTGGGAAAAACACGATCTAACGTTAAAGTTTAGGTTTTCTCTTTAGGACTGATAATGGAAACAAGATTGAGAAGCCCGCGTCTAGACTATAAACTCAGAGTCAGGCACTGGACCGGGGGTACGGTGTGGTCCCCCCAGCATCTTCTGGGGTGCCTGGCATTTAGTATATACATGATGAATTCCTGTGCCGCTGTCATTCGGTGACCCCACAGAGTGGGGAGGGGCGGCCCGTGGAGGGACCGGTGCTTCGTCGGGCAGCCGCCTTCCTCCACCCGTGGGAGACCAGGCGGGAGGCCAGGCGGGGGGGCAGGGGCAGCAGGAGGTGAGTCTGGAGCAGGATGCTGAGCCCAGACTGTGGAGGGCCTCGTAGGCCGTGCTTGGGGCTTGGGCTTCCAGTGAAGGTGGCAGAGGGACTGGAAGGCTCTAGGAGGGTGAGTGGGTGTGTGCTTGCGCCCTAGGGAGACTGGACCAGGCTGTGTGGAAGATGATGGGTCTGAGGAACAGGGTCGGGTACGTGGAGACCAATAAAGAGGATTTTGTAAAAATGTGAGTGATAAGTAATAAGGTCCGAACTGGATGTAGTGGATGATTCATTAACTCTTAGGCAGAACTGACAGGACTTGGAGCGAGGGCATAGGAGGGGGGTGAAGATGAGGAGAGGGCCCCGATTTCCGGATTAGATGACTGGCTGGGCAGGGTGCTGGGCAGGGTGCAGTTAGCAGGCCTCAGGAGGGGTAGAAGGGTTCATGCGTGAGGGGGAGGAAGTAACGAATCCGGTTTTGTACTTGAATGAGTTTCGGCTTAGTATTCAAATAGATTCTTAGTTTTCTGAGCTTGAGTGACCTGTTACGTGAACTTCCGTTTGGGGGCGGTGTGACTTGCAGGGTTGTGGTCCTGCGCAGTTATGGCTCAGCAGCCCCGAGGTCTGTGGGCGACTCTCTGCTGCCCTCTTGTGGCCGCACGGGAGCTCAGCCAGGACCATGAAATGGAAGCTTTCTCTTTTCAGGTCTCAAGAGGTTTAGTGCCATTCTCATAGTTAACTTTCCAGAAGTTAATGTGGTCATGTTGATGTGATGAGTGGGTATCTCCAAACATGTCAGGTTAGAATTTTAATAATTTTTTTCCATTTTTATGTTAGCAAGAGATACAGTAAGTGTTGGTTTGATTTTTTTTTAATATGCAACAATTTCTAGTGTTTTTAAAAACTAAGTGGCTGTTAAGTTATTCTGACCTCACTTTGATAGTTTTATCCATTTATTGTATACAAATAGCTAATTGATTAGCAAATCCCTACTTATTTTTATAGAACACATTTTTTTTAAACAGTTAACTTGGTAGAGCCTTTTTTGGGGATATTGAGTGTGTTTTCTATACAGAAGTTTAATTTTTTTATTTTGTAGGTTTATTTTTCTAATATAGTTTACTGTCATATATAACACCAGTGCTCATCCTAACAAGTGCCCTCCTCCATGCCCATCACCCATTTTCCCCTTTCCCCCACCAACCCTCAGTTTGTTTTCAATATTTAGGAGTCTCTTATGGTTTGCCTCCCTCCTTCTCCTTAACTATTTTTCCTCCTCCCCTCCCTTATGGTGTTAAGTTTCTCCTCTTCTACATAGGAGTAAAAACATACGGTATCTGTCTTTCACTGCCTGACTTATTTCACTTAGCATAACACCCTTGAGTTCTATCCATGTTGCTACAAATGGCCATATTTCATTCTTTCTCATTGCCATGTAGTACTCCATTGTACATATAAGCCACATTTTCTTGATTCATTTATCAGTTGATGGATATTTAGGCTATTGTTGAAAGTTCTGCTGTGAATGTTGGGGTACATGTGCCCCTATGCATCAGCACTCCTGTATCCGTTTGGGTAAATTCCTAGCAGTGCTATTGCTGGGTCATAGGGGAGTTCTGTTGTTAATTTTTGAGAGAGAAAGAGAGTGTGAGCAGGTGTGGGACAGAGACAGAGGGAGACACAGAATCTGAAGCAGGCTCCAGGCTCTGAGCTGTTAGCATAGAGCCTGCCACAGGGCTTGAACTCACAGGCCGTGAGATCCTGACCTGAGCTAAAGTCAGACGCTTAACCGACTCAGCCACCCAGGCGCCCCCAGATGGTTAATTCTATGGTAGCTTGTTATAGTTGATAACACATGATAATTTTTATGTTATTGAGTATAATATATTTACTTTTGAAAGCTAGTATTTTAATTGGCATAAACTTATGATTTTCCATTACACTTCTTTTCTAGACAAGCTCCGAAGAAGTATGCCTAATCTAGCTCGGATGCCCAGTACAACTGCTGTTGGTAGCAGTGCAAGTTCTCCGGTCACCGTGAGAAGCAGTCAGAGTTTTGACTCAAGCTTGCATGGAGCTGGGAACGGGATTTCAAGAATACAGTCTTGCAGTAAGTGTGACAATTTGTAATTTGTTAGTAATTTTTAGTTGTAGTACAGTCAGAAAACTATGTCACTACTCCATTTTTTCTCTTGTGAGAACATGGCAGAAAACTTTTCTCCTTGTGATTTTTTTTTTAAGTTCACCATTTCAATTGAGCAGTGCATCAATGTATATGTTATCGATTAATAATTAGCAAATTATATTTAATCCCCCACAGCCAAGAATAGCAGAAGCACTACATGATGATTAATTTGTTTGCTCATCATATAAACAAAAATAACCTGTTTTCCTTGCAGATCTGCTTCCTTCTATCTGTATTTGCTTGATACTTTTTCTCCGAGGAAAGCATATTTGTTCAGTCTTGCTGTTACTTTAGTCTTGTTTTTCACAAGTCCATAGCTTGTTACTCTGAAAAGGAAGTTATATTTTAGTGTGTAAAATAGTACTTACCTGCTGCCTTTCTGCTTGCCACACAGTCTGTCAGTCATTCTCTGGATGTTTTACCCAGCAGTGAGCAATGCAGGGAGTGTGAAAGCTTGTGTTCCCGTGTTTGTTTTGCACAGGGGTGGGGTGGCTCCAGGCCCCCTCCCATTCCTACTCAGGCTGTTTACATGAGTAGTTGGGGTTAAGTCCGAGACTGACCCCTGGGAGGCAGACTCAAAGTCCCAGCCTTGGTACCCAAACGTAGGAGGCCTGACACATGCTCAGAGCGCACCGGCCGAGTCCTCAGCCACAGGCTGGCTTGAAGCCCTTCTACCTCGGATCCATTTTGGGGGTTCATGTGGCATTTCCCCCACATGTGACGGTTTTTCATTTCTTATTGTCTTAAGTGCTAAAGGCAAAATGACAACATTTACTGTGCACGAGGAACTGTGCTAACCGGTTCACATCTCTTGTGTTACTTAGTCCTGCCAGCCACTCTCTGAGGTCCTGTCCTTGTTCCCAGTGTGCACACGAGGAAACAGATACAGTAACAGTGTGCACGAGGCCATGCAGGTGAAGGACTAGAGGTAGAAACTTGCTCTGATCACCCCGGAGTTGATGCCCCTAACTGCTCTGACATCCTGTCTCCTGCATGCCGATCTGCCCCTGTCTCTGTGCAGCTTGCTGTTTACCTTTGTCCTACAGCCCAGACACCACCCGCTCTTTGAAGAGGCTCCGTGGCCGACCCTAATGGACTTCCCCATAAACCCCCGAAACGTATCTAGGATGGATTAGAATTTTGGTACCTACCTTTTTCAGCGTGTCATAATTTATGGTCTTCCATTCCAGATTATCAGCTCAGCTGATTTTCTGTGCCGAGCACCTGGCGCCCTGCCTGGTCTCTAATGAGTTTGCAGTAAATGTTCGAATGAATGAGTAGATGATGCCCTAGGGCTGTATCTTAGGGCTTAATCTGTTAATATTGGAATTAGTGAGTTGTGTGAAGGCACGGAAGACGACCTCTGAAATTTGCTAATGGTGGGAGACGGAGCTACCGATTTCACGTCAGGCAGCTCGGACAACAGGCCAGATGAGATCATGATGGATCTTCACGGAGATAAGTACACAGTTCGGTACTTGAACACAGGGTTGCTCGTGTTAGTGTAGACTAGGAAAATACAGGGTTGTTTGTTTTTTAATGTTTATTTTTGGAGTGTGAATGGGGGAAGGGCAGAGAAAGAGGGGACAGAGGATCTGAAGTGGGTTCTGTGTTAACAGCACCGATGGTAGGGCTCAGACTCCTGAACCGACTGAGCCACCCAGGCACCCCTGGAAAATTAGGGTTTTACAGTAGCAAATGTGGTAATGATTAGGAATTTTTGTTAACTCTGACTCTGTGTGGGTTAGCAACATCATTTAAGCACAAGAATATATGTAGCCCCAAATAGAATGCACACAACAAAGATTGGCCGATAATGGGGGATGTGCTCAGGAAAGAATGGGAGTATAGGATATAGAAAACAACGTGAAGAAGCTCCCGGTGACCAAATTGGTGACAGTTGGCGCCACGGAAAAAAAATAAGTCCACAGGATTATAACCAACAGAATAAGTACAGGTCCGTAAAGTAGTAATGGACTAAATACATAAATGGAGAAGGGAAAATTCTTTACAGGAGAATTCTGATTCATCAATGTAAAAAAATAAAGTAGAAAAATCAGTGTTTGGAGACAGACGTAATAATGAGAGAAGAAAAGTTCTTCCGAGCACTGTTGTGCAATAGGTCGGTCATATGCTTCTTTCAGATCTTAGGATTCTGGTCTCATTGACTTTTATTTGTAAGCATTTAAGTGATTATTCTTTGTACATTCTAAGTTTATATCCCAGTGGTTCCCACTTCTGGACTATTTTACTTCCCTGCAAACATGGAGGTAAGATAACACTGGGAAGGCAGAGTGATACAGAAGGAAGAACACAGGATTTGCAGCAAAACGATCCGAGTTTGGGTCTTAATTATATGCTCTTGGATAAGTTAGATGTCTGTTCTGATTCTTGTTTTATTTGTAAAACTAGGTTTATGTCTGTTTAACTCACATCATTTTTTCTTCTTTTAAAATACTCAAGGTGTTATCTGTTTTGTGTACTAGGAGAGTTCACGGGACGATTTTCCAGAGTAACTTGTGTAATTTCATTTCAGATGACATTGGTTGAGATGTCATGGAGTCGGTAGATAAATTTTAGGAGAACTGGTATCCTCATAATAGTCTTCTGCTTCATGAGTATGGAGTCTCCCTTCGTCTGGATCTCCCTCCATGTCTCTCAGGCTCAGTGTTCGAGGCTTTTTGTGTGGAAGTTTTAATGCATCACAGTGAAATTGATTCCTAAGTGTTCTTTCAAATTTTAGTTTCTACTTTTCTGGTGTTTAGAAATAGTTGATTTTTGTCTTTTGATGTTATTCAGTGACTTTGCTTGACTTCAGTTATCCTCCTGGTTGTGGAATTTGGAATATCCCTTACATAGTGAGCGCATATGAACACTGACAGTGTTCTAGAAGGTTCTCAAAACCCCAAACGGGAAATAACCCAGCCTTTCGTTACCAGGCAGACAGGCTGTGACATGCATACAGTGGTGGCTGAGTCTAGGAAACATGATGTTGAGTGAGAGAAGCCGGAGGACACACGGTATAAACCTACTGATTTGAAGTTCGGGGCAGGACTGACCACTGTGTGGTGACGCAGTGAGAGTAACTCTCACCTTGCGGGCAGGGGCACGAGAGCCTTCAGGGGCGCGGACCCCCTTCCACAGCTTAGAGTGACCAGTGGTTACACAAGTGCATTCACTTTGAAAATCGAGTGCTAGACTTAAGATTTATGTACTTTATGTATATGTTTTTCAAAAGAAATTGAGGCAAATTCTCATACTGAATTTTTAGCTTTAAGCCTTTTCTTTCTGAGCAGGGTTAGGCTTACCCCAAGATGGAGAAGTGCAGGGTTCCCCTACTTCCCTGCACATCCTTCCTTTCCTGGCTTCCCGCTAACGCCTTGCATTAATATGGTGCATTTGTTATACATGATGAGCCGAAATATTGGAATAGTCATGGTCAAAAGCTTACCTAACTCAGGAGTTGTAGAACTGGTGGGAAAGGAACCAAGAGAAGTTTTACTGTGTCACAAAAACTTGGTTGGATCAAAACTGTAACAGAATCTTGCATAGACCTTTTTTCCCCCTTAAGTTTATTGAAAGAGAGCGAGCAAGCGCGAGAACGGGCAGAGAAAGAATCCCAAGCAGGCTTCGCACCTTCAGTGCGAAACCTGTGTGGGGCTCAAACTCACAAACTGTGAGATCATGATCTGAAATCGAGTGGGACACTTAACTGACTGAGCTACACAGGCGCCCCAGCCTTATTTTGTGTTGAGTTTTGACTACTAGACGTCTGCATCAGCATTCCTATACATAGATTTCACCTCACATGCACTTCCACAAAACTAATTTTTTAAGGAAATCATTCAATAGGCATTAAATAAAACCATGGATGTTTATCTTTCTCCCTTTCTCTTTTAATTCCAAAAATATATTGTATAAGAAAAGAGACTGTATATTTTATCAAGTTCAAAATCAGTTAAACTGTTTTAGAAAATGATACATTCATGTTTAACTGACTTGCAAGTATTAGGCAGCAAAGGCTTGAATAGTTTATAAAAACAGGCAAAGTTGTATGTCTAAGTTTTCATTCAATCTGTGATTCAGTTTTTTCCCTGGAGAAAAGGACTCTACAGTTTAAAACTTTCTGCCAAACAGTTCGTTGTTTAATGTGAAGTGGTATGAACTGTTGGGTGTGTGAGTATATTGATGAAGTTTTTGGGAGATTTTACAGATTTTGCTGTTATCAAGAGGATAATGTCACTTGTTGAGTGGTTACGGAGCGTCAGGTGCCTTTGTAAGGCTGGGTGTGGATTAACTCATTTATTCTTCCCACCAACCCTAGGAGATGAGATAGGTAAATGACATTATGAAAATGCTCGATCTGTAATAAGCGGTTTGCACCTGAGGCCAGTAGGCGCACCTGTCTTCCTATGGGCACAGCTATTAATTGTCCCCTGGTTTTGTTTCCTGAAACCATCCCCAGAGCACCTGTCAAGAAAATCCTAGTATCTTCCAGGCAAGCATGAGAACTCAGGGCTGGTTCCATGTGTTAAAGGAAAGGAAGTGTTAGATCTGGCTCCTGAACATAGGTGCCCAGAAATGTTGATTATAGGATGGGAGACCATTGTCAAGAGCTAGACTTTTCTAGTACTAGATACTGTCTGGAACCCATATTTCGTTTATTTCTCTCTGTATATTACCTATCAGTTGTGGATGTAAGGCGCATCTCCTCAGCCAGATAGCGGTGTGGGTTCCCCCTCACATCCCTGTCGTTCTCTCTCCTAGTTCCATCCCCAGGACAGCTGCAGCACAGAATCCACAGCGTGGGACACTTCCCAGTGTCCGTCCGACAGCCTCTGAAAGCCACAGCCTACGTGAGCCCCACCGTTCAAGGCAGCAGCAGCACGCCTCTGCCCAATGGCCTGCAGTTATACTCCAGCTCGGGCATCCCCACGCCAAACAAAGCCGCGGCTCCCGGCGTACTGGGCCGCAGCGCCCTTCCCAGACCGTCCCTGGCAATAAACGGGAGTAACCTGCCTCGAAGCAAAATTGCACAGCCCGTCAGAAGGTAGGAAGCTTTGTTCGTTCTCCGTCACCTCTTTTGCAGTTTGAAATTGGGGACTGCTGGGGAACCATCCGCGCTGTTCCCGTCTCTGGCCTGCTGCCCTCTGTGGCCTGACGTGTGACCTCCTTCCTCTGGAAAAGTGATGGAGTTGGGAGCGGGGCCTTGCATGGTCAGGTCCTCCCTTCCTCCCTCATCGCTTTGCTCCTGATGCCTTGTTGGCTTTTGCTTTAATTTACCAGGTAAGCTCCATCTCCAGAGCTTTTGTGCATTTTCCTTTCTTCCGGTTATTTGCACAGCCTGTCTCCCCCCAGCCCCACACCCAGGCCTTCAGCCACATGAGCCCAACTCCATTGACAGCTGTAACTCCTTCTCCATTTCCCCCAGAGGTGGTATCCCCATCTGAGGGGCTGTAGGGCCTACCTGTTCACCAGTGTGTGGTCTGATTTTCCCTCTAGAGGTGAAGCTGCATGGGAAGGGGGCAGGGGTGTTCACACTCTCGATCCCAGGGGCCAAGAACTGTGTCTAGCACAGGATAGAATTGCAGATACTTTTGAAGCAATAATTTATCAAAACAAGCAAATCAGTTAGGCCCATGTACACACGCACACCCTGCCAACACTCATGCTTTCCAAAGCAGCTTAGTGATACTAAGCGGGGCCTTTGTGTTAGCTTATGTTGGTACGTTTAATATGGCCCAGGTAGGATTTTTTATCCTTAAAATTCCAGATTAGTTGCAAGACACTTATTAGACAAACTCATGGTCATGACATACCTGTCCTGAACTGGATGTATTCGAGTGGCCAACAGGATTCGTGGAGGTGGGTTGAGGAGGATAGTTTGGAAGATGAGACCGTGGAGGCAGTAACCACAGACAGCTTCCCCCAAGAAATTAGGCTGTTGAGGAGCGGGCCGGACCGCAGTGACAGGATGAGAAGGAATGCGCGAGCAAGCCGTTTCTCCTTTGTGTGGCAGCACGTGTACAGAGTCTTTATTTTCCGATTAGAAGTGTTAGTTTGTTTTTGGTCAGAGCACCTATCCAAAAAACACGTAAAAGTAAACAAAAGCGAATGTCATAGTCCCGCTACCCAGCCAGGAAGCATTTTGTTGCCAGTTTCATAAATCCTGGCTTATGCTGCCCCTGCACGGGCAGATCTGTGTTTACAGTCGCATTGTTTGATGTATGTAGGTCACGGCGACACCTCCAAACTCAGCCCCTGTGAGGGTTGTCACTGTCAGGCACAAACGGGGTGGGATTCTTTCTAGATTCTTTGCCAGTATGATAGGCAGATCCCGATCTGTAAGGTCGAAAATTTCTTCTTGGTAATTTGCTATCTGCATTCAAGGAAATAACTGTTTAGTTTTAGACGGGAGTTTATCTTTTTCTGTCTGATTTTAAAATATTCTTTGTCCACTTAGGATATTGGTCATTTTTCACTAGTGTTGCAACCCCTGCACCCACGACACGCCCGGCAGTGTGCCGGGGAGCATGGTGTAGGGCTGGGTATGGGAAGCCCCGGGTGCGCTTGGGAAGGAGCTAGTGAGCTGTGCCCGTGGAGCGGAGAACGGAGCGCGAGCGCTGGGACTCACGGCTGCCTTAACGGTCTGCTGCTTCCTTTTCTCTTCCCCTCAGCTTCCTTCAGCCTCCAAAGCCCCTGTCTTCACTCAGCACGCTGAGGGATGGAAACTGGAGAGACGGTTGCTACTGACGCGGCCTCACGCACCCTGGAAGAATGGGGAAGACGTGGAAATGAGGGTTGAGTTACCTAGCTGGCTAGGTAACCGTGAACGTCGGGATATTCTTTCCCTTTTGCATTTTAACATATTTACCGCATTGTTTTTCAATGGACCAAGCGCCAGAGACTAATTATTGCACTTAAATGTCTGCCTGAGATAATACTGCAGCGTTCAAGTTCACGGTTGCAGTATTGTGACACTTAGATCTAGGAAGTTTTTGTAGAACTGCTCTGTACCTGAATACTTTGAGAGAATTGAGATGTATCAATAATGCTTTCTTTGCCATGAGTTTTTTAAAGTAACTTGTTCAATTTACTTACATGTTCTAAACATCTTCCCATTACACGTTCTGTATTTTAATACATTGCATATTTACAACTAGGTTCTATAATTTATGCTTTGAAATTTACTTTTTTATAGTTTACAGGAATTTTATTTTTTGTGCCTATTTCTTTCTACACTTATGTGAACCACTATGGAACAACTTAAATTTTGTGCCATAAAAGTATTTTTGTGGTAAGGTACTATTTTTTTAGCTCTAGGGATATATCAGCAAAAATCCACCATACAATTTGAAAGACCTAACTTATGTTGAATGAGCACAACCTAAGCTGAAGCATTGCAAGGAGATAGCCAGACAGCAGCCGGACGGTCTTGTCTTTTTCATTGTTAATTTATTGTCCTACCTGGGTTTCAGATTTACGAAGGCATCGCAGGCTCATTGCACCTAATAACTGCAATGTTTGCTACTGCGCCACAATTGATTTTCAATACTTTATTACAGAGGATGAGAAACTGTAATGTTTTATTAACAATCCTTCTGGAAATGAATGCATTTTAAAGCAAATAAATCTTTTTGATAGACCTTTTACAAAACCCATTTGCACTAACGAATGCTTTCTTACGGTATAGGACTTAATATTTGTTACTGTGTACACTGCTCTTTTGGAATGTTCCGAAATAAAGACTATTTCAGCAATACCAGGTCACGCATGAATGTGCCGCGTGAGCAGTACACATGCCATCTCTGCCTTTCCCAACAGCGGGGAGAGTGCTCCTTGCCACTGGTCTCGCACAGAGCGTGTAGACCCGAAGCAGGGAGGCAGAATACGCACATCTGTGAAAATTCTTTCTCTAGAATGCTGCTGCTAAGAAATGGGAGGTTTTGGTTTTGCTGTGAGGTTTGGGTCTCGGGCCATCAGAATTCAAGTAGCCTCTTGCCCAGCCAGACATTTAACAGATGAACGCTGTCCATAGAGAGGAATATTTTACGGGGGTTGAATTTGAAGTACTGTCTCAGGGTCAGCAAAATCTTGTTATTCTCCACTACGTCTGGTAGATGTTGGAAAACTTTCCACCTCAAGGTGTTATGGACAGGTTAGGCAAAGGTTTTAATGTTAAGTTTTAAAATTGTAACTTCTATATAATCCCCATCTAGAATGGCATTTAATTAATTTGCAGTGTAAATGAAATGTGAGCTAGAGGAGGGGAGATACCAAAAGGGAAGTTAATGTTTCTTAAGCACTTCTTTGGTGAGAAAACTGTCCTAGAGATCTCGCGTTTATTTGTCTATCCCAGGTCACCTACTGTTCTTACCGTTTATAAGATAAAGATAGGAGCCCCAGAGAGCATGTTAACCTCTAGAAACATCTAGCTCATAGTGAAGCTGACTTACGAATCCAGGTTTAGCTGATCTCAAAGATCTGCTCTTTCTATAAGATGTCGTTAATACATTTTTTACAAAATGAGTTTGTGTTCTGAGGAAATTACAGGATTAAATTCATTTTCAGTACAAATAATAACTATTCAAAAATCTCTGCTCAGCCCTTGGGATAAAAAAAGATCTCTGCGTCTTGGATCTCACAGTCTAGTTGGTGGGAGAGACCGTCAGCAGTTGAGTAAGTGAATCACACGATAGGTCCGTACTGCTCAAAGTAACAGGGTGTGGTCAAAGCAAGAGGATATAGGAAGAGATCACACTACTAAATGTCATCTGGACAGATGTCATGAAGAAAGATGGAGAATTGGTCCTCAGGTTACCACTTCACCGCCTTTCCCCTGAGCTCTACAGAACACAGAGCGGTATCCATCGCCCTAGGATGATCTGTAACAGTTACTCTAGATGCACACAGAGGATGCCCTAGGTCCCCACATCAGCAGCACTGGCAGCTCCTGGGATCTTATTAGAAATGCAGACTCTCAAGCCCTTCCCCAGACCTGTTGTTAAAGAAGATTTTCCTACCCTGGAATCATGATTACATTCTGTATTCTCAAAGCTTTCCACCTGTGTTTTACTTTCCACCTATATATTTTTTATTGTCCCTGTGGTTATCTACATAACACTGAAAACTTCATCCTTACCTCACTTTTTCTTTGTCAATAAGCAGATGCCTTTGTGTATGTGTATCTATTTCAGCTATCTATTCTTGCACCAGAACCATGTTGTTTTAAGCGCTGGTGCCTTACAGTAAGTTTTGCTGAACAGCAAAGCAATATTGCATCTTATTTTCCCTTCAGAGTGTCTTGGTTATCCTGTCCCTTGAAGCTTGTTCAAAAATATATAAAGACATGCAGTCAGTGGCATTCCGGGGGAGGGGGGGCATTCTGTTGGAATTTTGATTGGAATTGCATTGAACTTACTCAATTTGGGAGAAATTGATTCTTTATAATACTGAGTCTTATAACCCATGGACATAGTTTGTGTCTTTCATTGATTGAGGTATTCTTTAATCTCTTAGTTAAAATGTGCAGGTTCCCCATAGAACCCTTGTATACTTTTTGTCAGATGAATTTGTAGATAGTTGATATTTTTATGCAATTATAAGGGATTTTAAGATTTCATTTCTGAGGTTTTGAATGTTTTATTCAACTTTAAATTTGTATCTGTTATATTTACTTATTTTTAGAGTCTTACACAGTTAAATGTATGAATGTTAGTTTTATTTTCTTTTCCTGTCCTGATTTATTTATTTTTCTTGGCTATGGTCTTCAATGCAGTATTAAATATAGAGGATAATATTTTTCTCTTTGCTAATATCAAAAAGAAAGCTTTTCTATTTACCATTAACTTTCAGATTGTCTAAGAGCATTTTGAATTGTAAAAGTGAATTCGAACAAACCTTTATTAAATATCTCTGAGTCTTAATATGCCAACTTTATGACAGTTTTAATATTGAGTCAATTTTGAATTATTGAGAAATCCAATTTGGGACATTTTATTCTTTTTAAAGATAAATGGATTTGATTTAGTAATGTTTAGGGGTTTTGTTCACTATTTTGAATACAGCTGATCTGTAATTTCTTTGTTCTTGTTAGGTTTTGGATTTACAATAGTGTTAGACTCATAAAATGAGTTGGGAAGTGCTTTGTGTTCAGTCTGGATGAGCTTGTATCATATTGGAATTATTTCTCTTTTTAAAAAATTTTTAAATGTTAATTTTTGAGAGAGAGGGAAACAGAATACAAAGCAGGCTCCAGGCTCTGAGCTATCAGCGCAGAGCCTGACGTCAGGCTCGGACTCACAAAAGAACTCACAAACCGTGAGATCATGACCTGAATCGTCGTCAGACACTTAGCTGACTGAGCCACCCAAGCGCCCTTTATTTCTCTTACTTTTAAAACAGGTGATAAGTCTCCGTGGTGAAGCCTTTGCATCCTGGAACACAGGTATGGTGTTGTGTCTACTTATTGTAGTTCCACAAGCATTTTGAGAAAACCTACCTCAGGGGTGGGCACCTACATACACCTCATAGTTCTGTCAAATTTTGCTTCATGTCTTTTGAGGAAATAGGATTTGGTGCATATATATTTAAATATGTTTTATCTTCCTAGCAGAGTGAACCTGTTATTGGAACTATTCTTATTAATGTCTCAAATTCTGTTTTGCTGATATTAAGTACCTATATCAGCTTTCTTTTAGTGTTTGTAGAATATACATTTTTAAACCTTTATTGTCAAACTTTTATCATTCTTATGTGAGAACAGCATATAATTCAGTTTTTAACCTAGTATCAAATTATTTGCCCTTCAGCGTGAGCATTTAAACCATTAGTATATAAAATTACAGACAGATTTAAATATAAATGTACCACTTCCTTATGAGCTGTTTGTTACATGTTACTTTTCTCTATTAATTTGAAAAGTATACCCCAATGCTCTTTTACTGTCTGTAGTGGTTACCTAAGGAATTACAACGTTCATCCTTAGCCTATCAAAGAATATTAATTTTAACATTTACCATCCTCCTAGGCAAAACAAGGACATCCTTACATCTAATCTAGTGTCATACTAGACATTAGCCTCCTGATACCTAATCTCAGGCACATGCAATTTAAGTCTCAGCCAGAGATTGGGGGGGAAAAAGATCATATATAGATGTTGGGGCTCTCTGAAATTCAGAGAAAACAAGAGTTAGGCATGTAAACAATGCAACACTGCATGATTAAAAAATATTTAGAAAAAGTGATGGGACCAAGGGAATGAGCAGAAGATGAACTTGCAAGTTTACCAGAAGTGTTTTTATTTCGTCTTAAGGCCCTGGGTTTACTTGCCCAACAAATAGTTATTGACAGCCTACTATTTGTCAGGCTTTGTGCTAGATGCTGAGGGTATCACAGTCAATACATCAGATCTGGTCCCTGCCTTCACGGAAGTTACTTGATTCGTTTGAGAAAGACAGGGTAAAATAAAAATACTGTGTCCTGCCTATTTAGAATAAGGGGTTAGAAGAGGACAAGAATGGTTTATGTAAATGGGGTGCTCCAGAAAGGCCTGAGAAGAGGATATTTAAGTTGAGGATTTATAGGATTAACCAAATGAAGAGAAGGAGAAAGATTAATTTAGGCAGAGATGGGAAAGAATTTGGAACATACAAAAGGAGGCTGGGAGGGCTGAATCTTAGGGTGTTAGTGACAGACTGGCCACATGAATTTGGGGTCCAGTACAAAATGAAAATGTAGGGGCGATTGGGTGGCTCAGTCAGCTGAGCATCTGTCTTCAACTCGGGTCATGATCTGGCAGTTCATGGGTTTGTGCCCCTGTCGGGCTCTGTGCTGACAGCTTGGAGCCTGGAGCCTGCTTCAGATCCCGTGTCTCCCTCCCTCTCTATGCCACTCCTCCTCTCATACACACACACACACACACACTCTCTCTCTCTCTCTCTCTCTCTCTCTCTCTCTCTCTCTCTCTCAAAAATAAAAATATACATTAAAAAATTATAGAAAGATGGAAAAATAGGACGCTCCGTATTTCCCGCCTACATCTCTCAAACAGAGGGGCTGAAGCCAAAGGACTCTGAACCCCAAGAGTCTGGGAGGAAAGGAGACGGTGTCTACTAGGAAGATGGCCTCATAAATGTGTGAGTGCAAACTGGAGGAGAAAAAAAAAAAAACGGGTCGGTGTTTTTGTTCCCTGTTTGTCTGTTTTCCTTCCCAGGGCTATTTCAAGAACAAACCAAAGCACACATGGTGGAGACTCCAAAAACATCACTATGAGCAGGTAAATAAAATAACCAAAGTCAAGTCAAGAGAGACCAAGGGATACCCTTAAAAACCACTTCCTGAATGGCCAAGCCATGGACAGTGAATGAGCCTCCTTTAATATAGCAGTTCTCGCAGTTGCAGAGCACATACATAACAAGCCTTTTAAAACTTACAAGAGACCATAAAGCTAGCCAAAATGATAAAATGGAAGAACTCTCCTCAAAAGAAATTCCAGGAAGAAGTGACAGGTAAAGAATTGATCAAAGCATATATTCTAAGTTCTTGTCAGTCATGTTGCTTATAATAGTCATAAAACTAATTGCTAGGCTTAAAGGCATAGAAGATAACAGACACTATTGCTGCAAAGATCATAGATCATAAAATAGTTATGATGAATTAAAAAATGCTATAAATGGCGTACATAATAAAATGGAGGCAGCCACTGCATGAAATGAAAGGCAGAGAAAATAATAGGTGAATTAGAAGATAAAATTATGGAAAAAGAGGAAGCTGAGAAAAAGAGACAAATTGATTCAGGAGCACGAAAGGAGAATTCAAAAACTGTGATGCAATCAAAAAGAACAATGTCCGTATCATAGGAATTCCAAAACAAGAAGAGAGAAAAGGCCTGAAGGTGTATTTGAAACAAATGATAGCTGAGAACTTCCCCCACATGGGGAAGGAAACAGACATTGAAATCCAAGAGGCACAGAGAACTCTCCTCAGATGTAACCTGAATAGATTTTCTGTAAGACATATCATAGTGAAACTGCAGTAAAATAGGAGGATAAAGAGAGAATTCTGAAAGCACCTAGGGATAAACAGGCCATAACATATAAAGGTTGACACGTCAGGGTAGTAGCAGACCTATCTACTGAATGTTGGCAAGCCAGAAACGAATGACAGAACATCTTTAATGTGATGAACAGGAAAACTATGCAGCCAAGAATCCTTTATCCAGCAAGCCTGTTATTCAGGAGAGATACAGGTTTTCCCAAGTAAACAAAAACTGAGGGAATTCATCACCACTAAACCAGCCCTATAAGAGATCCTAAGGGGGACCTCTGAGTGAAATGTTGCCAGGACCACAAAGTACCAGAGACAGCATTACAAGCATGAAACCTACAGAGAACACAATTACTCTAAACCAATATATTTCAATAATAACACGGAATGTAAATGGATTAAGTGATCCAATCAAAAGACATAAGGTATCAGAATGGGTAGAGGAAAAAAAACAAAAAACAAAAGCCATCTATTTGCTGTCTACAAGACTCATTTTAGACCTGAAGACACCTTCAGATTGAAAGTGAGAGAATGGAGAAATATCTCTCATGCTACTGGAAGTCAAAAGAAAGCTGGAGTAGCCATACTTATATTGGACAAACTGGACTTTAAGGTACAGGCAGTAAGAAGAAATGAAGAAGGATATTGTATAATAATTACAGGGTCTATCCATCAGGAAGAGCTAACAATGATAAATGTGCTATTAGAGGATTTTAGGCCTTCACTTACAGCAATGGATAGATCAACTAGACAGAGCACTAAAAAACAATGCACCTGAACGACATGTTGGACCAGATGGATTTGACATATATTTAGAACACTCCATCCTGAGGTTATGGAATTCACTTTCCTCTCAAGTGTGCATGACACATTCTTCAAGATAGATCACATACTGGGTCATAAAGCAGCCCTCAGTAGATATGAAAGAATTGAGATCATACCATGCAGACTTTCAGATCACGATGCTATGAAACTTGAAATCAACCACAGGGAAAAGTCTGGAAAACCTCCAAAAGCAGGGAGGTTAAACATCATCCTATTAAAGAACAAAGGGGTCAACCAGGCAATTAGAGAAGAAATTTAAAAACATATGGAAACAAATGAAAATGAAAATACAACAATCCAAACCCTTTGGGATGCAGCAAAGGCAGTCCTAAGAGAAAAATACATTACATTCCAGGCCTATCTCAAGATAGAAGAAAAATGTGCAATATAAAATCTAATAGCACACCTAAAGGAACTAGAAACAGAACAGCAAAGACACCTCAATCAGAGAAGAAGTAGAGAAATAAGAGAGATTAGAGCAGAAAGAAACCATAACGAAACAAAAACCCCAAAAGCCAGTAGAACAGATCAATGAAACCAAGAGTTGGTTACTTGAAAAACAAAATAGATAAACCTCTAGCCAGGCTTCTCAAAAAGAAAAGAGTGCACCCAAATAAACAACATCACAAATGGAAATGGATTTATTACAACCAATCTCTCAGAAATACAAGCAATTATCAGGGAATACTATGAAAAATTATATGCCAACAAACTGGACAACCTGGAAGAAATGGACAAGTTCCTCAACACATAAGCACTTCCAGGACCCAAACGGGAAGAGATAGAAAACCTGAAGAGACCGGTACCTAGTGAAGAAATTGAATCAGTTATCAAAAATCTCCCAACAAATAAGACTCCTAGACCAGATGGCTTCCCTGGGGAATTCTACCAGACATTTAAATCAGAGTTAATACCCATTCTTCTCAAGCTGTTCCAAAAATTAGAAACAGAAGGAAAACTTCCGAACTCATTCTACAAAGCCAGCATCACTTTGATTTCCAAACCAGACAGAGACTCAGCTAAAAGAGAGAGTACAGACCAATATCCTTGGTGAGTAATGGATACAGAAATCCTCAACAAGATACTTGCAAATTGAATTTAACAGCATATAAAATGAATTATCCACCATGATCAAGTGGGATTCATTCCTGGGTTGCAGGGCTGGTTCGTATTCACAAATTAATCACATTAACAGAAGAAAAGATAAAAACCATCTGATCCTGTTGATAGATGCTGAAAAAGCATTTGACAAAATATAGCATCCTTTCTTTTTAATAAAAACCTTCAAAAAAGTTGGGGTAGAAGGAACTACTTATACATCATAAAAGCTATCTATGAGAAGCCCACAGCTAATATCATCCTCAATGGGGAAAACCTGAGAGTTTTCCCACTGAGATTAGGAACAGGACAGGGATGTCCACTCTCACCACTGTTGTTTAACATAGTGCTGGAAGTCCTAGCATCAGCAATCAGACAATGCAAGGAAATAAAAAGGCATCAGAATTGACAAAGATGTCAAACTTTCACTTTTCACAGACAACACAATAGTCTACATGGAAAACCCGACAGAGTCCACCAAAAACCTGCTAGAAGTGATCCATGAATTCAGCACAGTACAGGGTTCAAAATCAATGTACAGAAATTGGTTGCATTTTTATACACCAATAATGAAGCAACAGAAAGAAATCAAGAAACAGATCCCATTCACAATTGCACGAAAACCCATAAAATACTAGGAATAAACCTAACCAAAGACGTAAAAGATCTGTATGATGAAAACTATAGAAAACTTATAAGGGAAGTTGAAGAGGACACAAAGAAATGGAATATCATTCCAATGCTCATGGATCAGAAAAAAAAAAATACTGTTAAAATGACGTTAGTACCCTAAGCAATCTACACATTCACTGCAATCCCAATCAAAATGGCAGCAGCATTCTTCTCAAAGCTACAACAAACTATCCTAAAATTTGTACTGAACCACCAAAGATTCTGAATTGCCAAAGGAATATTGAAGAAGATAACCAAAACGGGAGGCATCACAATCCCAGACTTTAGTCTCTATTGCAAAGCTGTCATCATCAAGATAGCATGGTATTGGCACAAAAACAGACACATAGACCAATGGAATAGAATAGAGAACTCAGAATTAGACCCACAAATGTATGGCCAATTAATGTTTGACAAAGGAGAAAAGAGTATACAATGGAAACAGGAAGCCTCTTTAACAGATGGTGCTGGAGGACCTGGACAGCCACATGGAAAAGAATGAAACTAGACGACTTTCTTACACTACACACAAAAATAAACTCAAAATGGATGAAGGACCTAAATGTGAGAAAGGAAACTACCAAAACCCTAGAGGAGAAAGTAGGAAACAAACTCCTTGACCTCACCCACAGCAATTTCTTACTCGACACATCCCCAAAGGCAAGGGAATCAAAAGCAAAAATGAACTCTTGGGACTTCATCAAGATAAAAGGCTTCTGCATTGCAAAGGAAAGAATCAGTAAAATTAATAGGCAATTGACGGAATGCGAAAAGATAGTTGCAAGTGACATATCGGGTAAAGGGATAGTATCCAAAATCTATAAGGAACTCACCAAACTCCACACCCAGAAAACAAATAACCCAGTGATGAAATGGGCAGAAGACATGAACAGACACTTCTCCAAAGCAAACATCCAGATGGCCAACAGACACATGAAATGATACTCAACATCACTCTTCATCAGGGAAATACAAATCAAAACCACACTGAGATCCCACCTCATGCCAGTCAGAGTGGTTAAAATGAACAAATCAGGAGACTATAGATGCTGGTGAGGATGTGGATAAAAGGGAATCCTCTTGCACTGTTGGGGAGAATGCAAACTGGTGCAGCCCCTCTGGAAAACAGAGTGGAGATTTCTCAAAAAATTAACAATGACATTTCCCTATGACTCAGCAATAGCACAGCTAGGAATTTACCCCAGGGACACAGAAGTGCTGATGGCTAGGGGCATGTGTACCCCAGTGTTTACAGCAGTGCTTTCAACAATAGCCAAATTATGGAAAGAGGAAAATGTGCATCAACGGATGAATGGATCGAGAAGATGTGATTTATATATATAATGGAGTACTACATGGCAATGAGAAAGAATGAAATCTGACCATTTGCAGCAACGTGGATGGAACTGGAGGGTATTTTGCTAAGTAAAGTGTCAGGTAAAGACAGATAGCATATGTTATCACTCATACGTGGATCTTGGGAAACCTAACAGAAGACCATAAGGAAGGGGAAGGGGGGAAAAAGTTACAGAGAGGGAGGGAAGCAAACCACAAGAGACTCTTAAATACTGAGAACAGTGAGGGGGAGAGCTGAGTTGGGAGAAGAGATGGGCATGATCCTGTAGACCTCAAGTATGGACGGACTCTGAATTGTATGTGAAGTTCAAGGGGAAGCTATGTAATACTGACATCATGCTCTTCCTATGGGCTAGACACTCTGCTATATTCATTAGTTTTTACTAATTTAAACCTCATGAAACCTTAGTGTTCCAAATCTGTGGGATTTACGGGGGTGCCTGAGGACTTGGAGAAATCAGTGCATTTTAAGATTTTATTAGTGACACTTCAAGAGAGGAAGGGGCAGTCACACCCTGCAGGGCTGTTTTGAGAAGTATCACATTTTGCTCAGGAGGAAGAAGTAAGAGTTAAGAGAAAGTCTAGGCCAGAGATTTCTTTGGGGCTCATATGAGGAAAGCAGAGTGAACATTTTAGGATGGGTCCATTTGAATAATGCCAGAGGATTTAGGGCTATAGAGGTAGTTTCTGGTTGTCTGGTCGTGGCCCTGGGATGTGCCAGATTAGGGTAGGCGAAATTTGGTTCAGTGTGTGAGAATTGCCTGAGACAGTGGGTGGGCAGCCCACACCAGTAGGTCTGTCTGCACAGGTAAGCTGACTTACAGGAGAGAGGTGAGCACATCGATAGTCTGGCCCTGTGGTGAATGGATGTCAAATAGATCTAACAAATCTAAGATCTAACAAATAGATGTACAAATCTTAGAATGCCTACAGTGGTAAGTACGATTATCTCCATACATCCTGTGACTTATTTTATAACTGAGAATTTGGCCTTTTTCACCCCTTTCACCAATTTTGGCCACTTCCCACCCTCTGCCACTGGTCACTACATTGCTGTTCTTTTTATCTGGGAATTTTTTGTTCTTTTGTTTTTGTTTCTGTTTTTTTTAAAGATTCTACATATCAGTGGTGAGATATGCAGATTTGTCTATTATTCCCATTTTAAAGATGGGGAAACTCAGGTACAGATTGGAAATTTTGCCTCTGATTATAGAACTCTTAAGTGCCAGAGCCTGGCAAAAAGCAGTAATGTGGACAAATGTGAATTTCAAACTGACTCTATATGGAGACAAAAGGAAGATGGTGGAGTAGGAGGATCCTGAGCTCACCTTGTCTCCCCCCACACCCCCAGATACACCAAGATAACAGCTATGCTTGAGAAACTAACTCTGAAAATGATGTGAACACTGGCAGAACAGACCTTCCACAGTTAATGCCAGAGAGGAGAGTGCAGGGTTGGGAACCAAAAACCCTGGCAAGACTAACCACAAAATGAAGAAACAAAAAGCACAGAGAAGAGAGAGGATCACACCCTATGCCAGATACTCCAGGCACTGGGGACCCACACTAAGATAATGAGTCCCCATAATATCTAGCTTAGAACACCAGTGGGTCTTGGGAGGGAAGTTAAGAGGGCGGAGTTATAGGGGGACCCCGAGCCTGCATCATCCCTCAAACATATCCCTTGAGCTGAGGATTAAGAAAACAACAACCTGTGCAATTGGAGGGAGAGAACAGGGCATATGAGAGGCTCAGAGCTGTGAACTGGGGAGAAGAAAGCTGTGGTGCTGTGGAGGGAAGGGAACCCTTTCCCCAGAGAGTGGTGGGTGTGAGCTACTTGTAGGATTTGTGCAAAACTCTGTGGTGTGGGGATCCCCTGGATCGCACTGGGAGAGATTCCAGATGTATGTTTGGAAGAGGGTTTTCTGCCTGTCCACGGATGAAGGACCTGCTGGGAGTTTTGAGTGGCCTTTCAACAGCAAAAAAAACAAAAACAAAAACAAAAACTCATGTAGATGAGAGAAATCCTTGCTGCAGCTTTTTACCATGTGCCACAGCAGACTCCAGTTACTGGGCATGTTGGAGGAGGGGAGTGAGTCTGCAATTTACCACACCCTTAAGATGTGGAGTTTTGAATCCCAGCCACAGGCCAGAGATAAAGCAGAACTGTAGTGCTGGGTGTGCCAACTGCTGCGCACAGGCAGGTTAAGAACAGGAATCTGACAAAAGCCTGGGACGCTTTTCTTTGAGGGCCTCTTGAACAGAGGCAGTCACAAGTTCCCCTGAGTGGGGTGACGCCAACATCCGAGCACACCAGCCGCCCCCCCCCGCCCCCCCCAGCATGGTGAGACTTCAGAGAGAAACACAGTGCTAACTAGAGGAGGCTGGAACTGCTTTCACTAAGCCCCACCCACCCGCACACTGGAGGCTCATTTCCACTAAAACAAGTGGACCTGAGAATCAGCAGAGCAGGCCCCTCCTGCAGAAGACCAGCACAAATCCTTTCTACCCACAGACTCTACAGATTATAGTATGCTGCAATGTTTCAGCTCTAGGGAAAACGGGATCAAGCTTTATTTGGGTTTTATTTGTTCATTTGTTCATTTTCTTTACTTCTGTTTTGTTTTTCTTTCCTTTTTCTTTCTGGGACACAGAAACAGTATACTTTAATTTTAAAGAATAAAGCAAAATAGAATAAAGAAATACTTTCTCTTTTCTCCTCTTTTTTCTCTCCTTTGTCTTTTTTTTTCTCCTTTATTTTTTCTTTTCTCCTTTTCTTCTCTTTCCTTTTTTTTCTTTTCTGTTTTCTTTCTCTTTTCCCTTTTCTTTTTTCTTCCTTCTCTTTTCTTTCTCTCTCCTATCAAGCTTCTCTTAATAAGCAGACTGAAACACACCTAGGATTAGCTTCCTTTATTTGATTTTGTTTTGTTTTTAATTTTTACTTTTATTATTTTTTTTTCTTCCTCCAAAATGACATGATGGAGGAGTTCCCCCCAAAAGAATAGGAAGAAACAACCGCTCGGAGTTTAATCAACACAGATATAACTAAGATATCTAAAACTATAATTTAAAACCTTGATTATAAGAATACTAGCTGGCATTGAAAAAAGCATAGAAGAATTTCTTTCTGCAGAGGTAGAAGAGCTAAAGTCTAGCAAGGCCAAAATTAAAAGTGCTATCACTGTGATGCAATCTTGAATGGATGATATGAAGGCAAGGATGGATGAAGCAGAGCAGCAAATAAGTGATATATCTGATAAAATTACAGAAAATAATGAAACTGAAATGAAGAGAAAACAAAGGCAAAAGATCACGATACAAGACAGAAAACTCGGCAACTTATTAAAGAGGAATAACATTCATATTTTAGGAGTCACAAGGGATGAAGAGGAAGAAAAGAGACAAAGTTTATGTGAGCAAATTATAGCTACAAACTTCACTCATCTGGGGAAGGGGATAGACATCAAAATCCAGGAAACACAAAGAACTCTCATTAAGTTAAAAAAAAAAACCCAACTAAGGCGTCTCTTAGTCAAATTCACAAAATACACACACAAGGAAAGAATCATGAAAGCAGCAATGAAAAAACAAAAAGTTTTTCACTACAAGGGAAGACAGATCAGGTGTGCAGCAGATCTGTCCACAGAAACTTGGCAAGCCATAAAGGAAGGGCAGGATGTATTCAACATGCTGAATGGGAAAAATACACAGCCAAGAATTCTTCAACCAGCAAGCCCAACATTTCGAATAGAAGGAGAGATAGTTTCCCCAAACAAAAACTAAAAGAATTTGTGACCACTAAACCAGCCTTTGAAGATTATGGGATACTCGTAGAGTAACAAAAGAAAACAAAAAAAGACCAAAAGCAACAGAGACTAGAAAGGAGCAGAGAAAATCACCAGAAACACCAACTCTACAGGTAACACAATGGCACTAAATTCATCTCTCTTAATAATCACTCTGAATGTAAATGGACTAAATTCTACAATCAAAAACAGGGTATCAGATTGGATTAAAAAAAAATCAAGACCCATCTGTACGCTGCCTACAGGAGAGTCATTATAGACCTAAAGACACGTGCAGTTTGAAAGTGAGGGGACAGAACCACCTGTCATACAAACAGACATCCAAAGAAAGCTGGAGCAGCCATACTCATATCAGCCACACTTGATTTTAAAACAAAGCCTGTGAGAAGCCAACATGGTGGAACAGCATGGAAGTGTTTTTTTTTTTCCATCTCGCATCCATGAAATCAACAGCCAGATCAACACTAAACAATCCTGCACACCTAGAAAACTGATTTGAGGATTAACTGCACAATCTGAACCACGGATCTCCGCAGGTACACAGGGCGGAGAGGTGTCTGAGAGAGATTGAAGTCGCAAGGCGGGGAGCTGGTTTTGGTCGTGGAGAGAAGTCGGAGATGTGGGGGGAAGGGAGTACAGGAAAGCACCCCCCCCCCCAAAGCAGCTAGAGAGAAAGTGAAAAGGTGGGAAGAGCCACAGGGAGTGTCCTAAGAAGGGAGAAAAGAGAAAGGAGAGAATTTAAATTCCATTGAGACTCTATAAAGAGGGGGAGCACAGAGTCTGAAACTCTGAAGCTTGATACCTGGCGGTGCTCTGGTGGGAAGGGTGAATGAATACCCAGGAGCAGAGTGGGGTCAGCGCGGTTCTCAGGCCACACAGGGAGAGGCGGCTCCATTGCTGGAAGGACATTTGGTAGAGGCTGTGCAGGGACTGGGTCCCAGCAGGCCCCAGAGAACCACATTCGCTGGTGCTAGAACAAGGACCTTAAGGGTGAAGCCTGGTGCCAGATGTGTGCTGTGATTTTCCATAATCCTCGAAATGCTGCTGCTACATAGTCACATGAACTTTTTCTGGGGTGGGCTGGCACCCAGTCACAGTCTCGGGGCATCAACAGCAACACAGTCCCAAGAATTTACCTGGGTGTGGCTAGCTCCCGGCCATTGCTCAGTGACGCCCTCCCCTAAAGTATCTGACCGGGTCAAAGCTGCAGTCCCTCAGAAATGAGGGGTTAGGAAATTCAGCCACATCTGAGATCAAACTTGGGAGGGAGGTGCTGCCTGGCAACCTGATGGCTTGTTCACAAACAGTGTAAAAGTGGGGAGTGGATGGAAGCCAGAGACAAAGGACAGGTGTGTGATTGCTGGTTGGGGAGAGCACAGAGTTCTGATTCAAGAGACACAGTAGTTGGGTGAAGCCATTTTCTCCCCTCCCGCCCATGTGTGCATACACACCTACAGGCACCACAACAATCCACCCCAGTAAGCGAAGAAGCGCCACCTAATGGAGAATGGAGCTGTTACACTTAGCTTCAAGCAAATGGGCCAATTTCGCGCTTCAGGCACACCAAAAATCTCTGCCTGCTTAGTTTATGGATTATAAAAGGCTTCCGGGGCGCCTGGGTGGCTCAGTTGGTTAAGCGTCCAGCTTCTGCTCAGGTCATGATCTCACAGTTCGTGGGTTCGAGCCTCATGTCAGGTTCTCTGCTGACAGCTAGCTCAGAGCCTGGAGCCTGCTTTGGATTCTGTATCTCCCTCTCTTTCTGACCCTCCCCTGCTCGCGCTGTCTCTCAAAAATAAATAAAAAGCATTTAAAAGTAAATAAATAAAATGCTTCATAGTTTGACTTCTAGGGAAAAATCATGTAATTTCAATCATATTTCAGTCTCTTCACTGGTCCATTGATTCAATTTTTTTTATTTTTGTTTCTTTTTCTTGAATGCAGATAGAGAAAAAATTTTATTTTCAATTTTCACTAAAAGTGTTTTTCATTTTTTTCAACTAAATGTTTTGCCTTTTTGCAAATTTTTCAAATTCTATTTTACTTCCATCATTTCAATTTATTCTATTTCATTGTATTCATTTTCTCAAATTTTTAAATGTTTTCCTTTTTTTAAAAAATTTGTTTTCCCTCTAATCTATCATTCTGCTCAACAACTAGACAAAAACACACCGAGGGTCTAGCATCATTTGTTTGATTTTTGTGTGTGGGTGTGTGAGTCTGTACATGCATGCACACGCCTGCGTGTGTGTTGTTTTAAATTTTTTAACTTTAGTTTTTTACCTCATTGATTCCTTTTCTCCCTTCAAAATTACGAAATGAAAGAATCCACCCCAAAATAACGAGAAGAAACGACAGCCAGGGACTTAATCAATGCAGATACAAGATGTCTGAACCAGAATTTAGAATCACAACAAGAATACTAGCGGGGGTTGAAAATAGATTAGAATCCTTCTCTACAGAGATAAAAGAAGTAAAAGCTAGTCAGGAAGAAATAAAAAATGCTATTACTGAGCTGCAATAGCAAATGGATATCACAGCAGAAAGGCTGGATGAGACAGAGCAGTGAATCGGTGACGGAGAGGACAAACTTACCGAGAATAAAGAAGCAGAATAAAAGAGGGAGTTTAAGGCAAAAGAGCAGATTTAATAATTCGAGAAATCAGTGACTCATTAAAAAGAAATAGCATCAGAATCATAGGGGTCCCAGAAGATGAAGAGAGAAAATGGGTAGAAGAATTATGTGAACAAATCATAGCAGGAAAGTTTTGCAACCTGGAGAAAGACACAGACATCAGAACGCAGGAAGTACAGAGGACTCCTACATGATTCACAAAAAACGACCATAAACAAGGCACATCATAGTCAAATTCACAAAATACTCGGGAGGCAAGAGAAGAATCATGAAAGCAGCAAGGGAATAAAAGTCCTTAACCTATGGAGGGAGACAGATCAGGTGTGCAGCAGACCTATCCACAGAAACCTGTTAGGACAGAAAGGAGTGGCAGGATATATTTGATGTGCTGAAATGGAAAAAATATGCAGCTAAGAATTCTTTATCCAGCAAGGCCATCATTCAAAATAGAAGGAGAGATTAACAGTTTCCCAGACAAACAATAATTAAAGGAGTTTGTGACCACTAATCCAGCCTTGCAAGAACTTTTATGGGGGACTCTATGAGAGGAGAAAAGACAGGGAAGAAACAAAGACCAAAAGCAATAAAGACTACAAAGGACCAGAGAACGCCACCAGAAACTCCAACTCTACAAGAAACATAATGGCAAAAACTCATATCTTTTAGTACTCACTCTACATGTCAATGGACTAAATGTTCCAGTCAAATGACAAAATCTAGACTTTAAAATAAGGATTGTAACAAGAGATGAAGAAGGACATGATATAATAACTAACGGGTCTATCCACCAAGAAGACCTAACAATTGTAAGCTTTATGCTCCAAATGTGGAGTACCCAAATATATTTCAATTACTCAGGAACATAAAGAAACTCATTGATAATACCAAAATAGTAGGGGACTTCAACACCTCATGTACAGCAGTGGAAAGATCATCTAAACAGAAAATCAACAAGGAAACAATTGCATTGAATGACACACTGGACCAGATGGACTTAACAGATATATTCAGAACATTTCATCCTAAAGCAGCAGAATATACATTCTTCTGCAGTGCACATGGAATGTTCTCCAGACTAGATCACATACTGGGATGCAAATCAGCCCTCAACAAGTACAAAAAGATTGAAATCATACCGTGCATATTTTCAGACAACAATGCTATGACACTCGAAAATCAACCACAAGAAAAAACTTGGAAGGATAACAAGTACTTGGAGACTAAGGAGCATCCTACTATGGGGTGCCTGAAGTGGTCTAGTCAGGTAAGCATTCGACTTTGGCTCAGGTCATGATCTTGTCCAGAGTTTGAGCCCCACGTCAGTCCCTGTGCTGAAACAGCTTAGAGACTTCAGCCTGTTTCAGATTCTGTTGTCTGTCTCTCTGTCTCTCTCTCTCTTTCTGCCCCTCCCTGGCTCGTGCTATCTCTCTCTCAAAAATAAACAAACAGGGGTGCATGGGTGGCTCAGCCAGTTAAGCATCTCGCTTCCGCCTTTGGCTCAGGTCCTGAGCTCACAGTTAGTGGGTTTGAGCCCCGCATTGGGCTCTTTGCTGACAGCTAGCTCAGAGCCTTGAGCCTGCTTCAGTCTGTGTCTACCTCTCTCTGACACTTCCCTGCTTGCACTGTCTCTCTCTGTCTCTTAAGAATAAATAAAAAATTTTAAAAAAAGATAGAATCCTCTATTTAAAATAAATAAATAAACAAACATTAAGAAAAAAAGCAACATCATACTAAAGAATGGGCTGAAGGAGCGGCAACATGATGGAGAAGTAGGAGTATCTGTACTTCTTGCATCTCTTTAACAAATAAGGGCCAAAGTCAAAGGAATTTGCACCCCAAGAATCTGAGAGGAAAAGAGACTGAGTCTACCAGAGAGAAACTGGGGTGACTTAACAGCCCATTGGTGGGTGATTACAAACTGGGGGAGATAAAATTGGCCATGTGAGCATGACCAGGAGGGATTCCCTTCTGCTGAGAGACACGGAAGAGGAAAAGCAGCTGGGGAAGCACAGATCTATCTCTGGACAAGAGAAATACCTCGAACTGGGACGGAGAGAGATCCCATCTGTCCCTGCAGGGCTTTCAGAGAGGGATGCCATCTCTCACTGCAGGGCTTTCTTCAGACTGGGCCTGCTGTCCTGTTCTCACACCTGGGAGGACGGCAACCACCTCTGGGTTGGGTGGTAGGTCAGGGACACAGTCTGCAGCAGGAGACACAAGTCGTCTCCCCTGAAATGCTGTGGCACAGGACAAAAACAGCCAGGACCATATATCAACGGGGATAGGGAAGCACTTCCCCAGTGCAGGGCACACAGAACAGGAGTTTAAATCCCAGCCAAGCAGTAGAGCACAGGAGTCAGTGGACCGATAAAGACTGCCCATTCTGCACCCATGGCACAGTGAAGATGGCCCTAATGGAGACCACCAGTCTGTAGAGAAGATACTGTGAAGTTGCCACTTTTCTACCCTCCACCTCCAAGGGGAATCCTCAGGGATCACTCCACAGGGCCACAGTGGAGGCGGGACCCGCCTACACCAGACCTCTTCCTTTCCTGCCAGGGAACTGCGTATCTACTGGAGCAGGACAGATGCTGAGGAACCAGACAGCCCCTCCTCCAGACCAGCACTGAGGCATTGCCTGGATTAATTCTAGGACAATTCTTGTTATTTAGATATATTCTCCCTTTTCTCTTTCTTATCTGTACCCTCCTCTTGGCTGGTTACTCTGGTTATTGGTTTACTTAGACATATCTAATCTGTTCTCTGGATACATGTTCTACAGCTCCCTCTTTAATATCCTTTCTCACTCCATGGAAAAAAAAATCAAGCCATATAGTTTCATTGTCTGGGTAACTTTATCATCGTTTCTTTTTCCTCACTTCTTTCATTATTTTCCTCTCTCTCTCTCTCTCTCTCTCTCTCTCTGGATTAAGCCTTTTAGACTCTCTGCCTGTCCAATGTTTATTTTTCTTTTTCCGTACAAAAAGAGAAATGACAGGGGTATGTGCTCTTCCATCAGCACCACCTCCACACTGCTCTTAACTTGTAGGTGGTGTTTGTTTTTTTACTTTTGGATTTGTTTTGGTTTCTGTTTGTTTTTGTCCTTTGTGTGCTTACGTGTTTTTTTTTTTTTTTCTGTTTCTTTGTCTGTTTGTTTTCCTTTTCAGGGCTATGTTAAGGAACAAATCAAATCAAAGCACACCTCGTGGAGGGTCCTACACATCAATATGAGTAGGGAAATAAAAAACCAAAGTCACAACAAGAGAGAACAAGTAACACTCTCTGATAAGCACCTCCTTTATGGCCAGGCCTTGGACATTGTATAACCTCTCCTGTAATATAGCAATGCTCACAAGTGCAGAGCACAGAACAATATTTGAAACTCATAAGGGACAGAAAACTAGCCAAAATGATGAAACAGAAGTATTTTTTTCAAAAGAAATTCCATGAAGAAGAGACACATAAAGAATTGATCAAAACAAATATAAGCAATATAGCTGAATAAGAATTTAGAATAATCATCATAAAAATAATCACTGTGCTTGAAAAATATAGCATAGAATAGAGCAAAGACTCTATTGCTGCAGAGTTCAAGGAACTTAAAAATAGAATGAATTTGACAATGCTATAAATGAGGTGCAAAATAAAATGGAGGTGGCCACAGCACGGATTGGAGAGGCAGAGGTGAAAATAGGTGAAATAGAAGATAAAATTGTAGAAAAAGAGGAATCTGAGAAAAGGAGAGACAAAAAAAGAATCTAGGAGTACAAAAGTAGAATTAGAGAACTAAGTAATGCAATCAAACAACATATCTGTATCATAGGAATTCCAGAAGGAGAAGGAGAAGGAGAGAAAGGGGCTGGATGTGTACTTGAACAAATCATAGTGGAGAATTTCCCCAATCTGGGGAAGGAAACAGACTTTGAAATCCAAGAGGCACAAAGAACTCCACTCAGACATAACCTGAATCGATCTTCTGCAACACATATCATAGTGAATCTGGGGCAAAATAAAAGGATAAAGAGAGAATTCTGAAAGAACCTAGGGATAAACGGGTCATAACACACAAAGGTAGACTCATCAGTATAGTAGTAGACCAATCTACTGAAAGTTGGCAGGCCAGTAAGGAACGGCAGGAAATCGTTAATGTATTGAACAGGAAAACTATGCAGCCAAGAATCCTTTATCCAGCAAGCCTGTCATTCAGACTAGAAGGAGAGATACAGGTTTTTCCAAGTAAACAAAAACTGAAGGGATTCATCACCTCTAAAGCAGCCCTACAAGAGATCCTAAGGGGACCTCTGTGAGTGAAATGTAGCCAGGACCACAAAGTACCAGAGACATTATTACAAGCATGAAACCTACAGAGAACACAATTAGTCTAAACCAATACATTTCAATAATAACACTGAATGTAAATGGACTAAATGCTCCAATCAAAAAACATAGGGTATCAGAATGGATAAAAAGAAAACAACAACAAAATCCATCTATTTGAGACTACAAGAGACTCATTTTAGGCCTTAGGACATCTTCAGATTGAAAGTGAGGGAATGGAGAACTAGCTCTCATGCTACTGTAAGACAAAAGAAACCAGGAATAGCCATAGTTATATTGAACAAACTGGACTTTAAGGTAAAGGCAGTAACAAGGGATGAAGAAGGGCATTGTATAATAATTACAGGGTCTGTCCATCAGGAAGAGTTAACAATGACAAATGTCCATGCATCAAATTCAGGAGCACCCCAAAACATAGAACAATCACAAACAGAAACAATCTTATTGATAAAAATGGGCTAATAGCAGAGGACTTTAGCACTCCACTTATGGCAATGGATAGATTAACTAGACAGAAAATCACTAAAACAATGCACCTGAACGACATATTGGACCAGATGGATTTGACAGATATATTTAGAACTCTACATCCTGAGGTTATGGAATTCACTTTCTTCTCAAGTGTGCATGACATTTTCTCCAAGATAGATCCCATACTGGGTCATAAAGCAGCCCTCCGTAAATATAAAAGAATTGAGATCATACCATGCACACTTTCAGATCACTATGCTATGAAACTTGAAATCAACCACAGGAAAAAGTCTGGAAAACCTCCAAAAGCTAGGAGGTTAAAGAACACCCTACTAAAGAATGAATGGGCCAATCAGGCAATTAGAGAAGAAATTAAAAAATATATGGACACAAATGAAAATGAAAATACAACAATCCAAACCCTTTGGGATGCAGCAAAGGCAGTCCTAAGAGAAAAATACATTGCAATCCAGGCCTATCTCAAGAAACAAGAAAAACGTGCAATACAAAATCTAATAGCACACCTAAAGGAACTAGAAGCAGAACAGCAAAGACACCTCAATCAGAGAAGAAGTAGAGAAATAAGAGAGATTAGAGCAGAAAGAAACCATAACGAAACAAAAAACCCCAAAAGCCAGTAGAACAGATCAATGAAACCAAGAGTTGGTACTTAAAAAAATAAACAAAATTGATAACCCTCTAGCCAGGCTTCTCAAAAGAAAAGACAGTGCACCAAAATAGACAAAATTATGAATGGAAATGGTTTATTGCAACCAATCCCTCAAAATGCAAGCAATTATCAGAGAGTACTGTAAAAAATTATATGCCAACAAACTGGACAACCTAGAAGAAATAGACAGGTTGCTCAAAACACATGCACTTCCAAAACCCAAATGGGAAGAGATAGTAAATCTGAAGAGACCCGTACCTAGTGAAGAAATTGATCAGTTATCAAAAATACTCCAACAAATAAGACTCCTAGACCAGATGGCTTCTCTGGGGAATTCTACCAGGCATTTAAAGCAGAGTTAATACTCATTCTTCTCAAGCTATTCCAAAAATTAGAAACAGAAGGAAAACTTCTGAACTCATTCTACAAAGCCAGCATCACTTTGATTCCCAAACCAGACAGAGACTCAGCTAAAAAAGAGAAGTACAGGCCAATATCCCTGATGAGTATGGATGCAGAAATCCTCAACAAGATACTTGCAAATTGAATTTAACGGCATATAAAACGAATTATCCACCATGATCGAGTTGGATTCATTCCTGGGTTGCAGGGCTGGTTCAATATTTGCAAATCAATGTGATACATCACATTAACAAAAGAAGAGATAAAAACCATATGAATCTGTTGATAGATGCAGAAAATACATTTGACAAAATATAGCATCCTCTCTTTTTTAATAAAAACCCTCGAGAAAGTTGGGATAGAAGGAACTTATTTATACATCATAAAAGCCATTTATGAGAAACCCACAGCTAATATCATCCTCAATGAGGAAAACCTGAGAGCTTTCCCCATGAGACAGGAACAGGACAGGGATGTCCACTCTCACCACTGTTGTTTAACATAGTGCTGGAAGTCCTAGCATCAGCAATCAGAAAAACAAAAGAAAATAAAAGTCATCAGAATTGGCAAAGATGAAGTCAAACTTTCACTTTTTGCAGACAACATGATAGTCTACATGCGAAACCCAACGGAGTCCACCAAAAGTCTGCTAGAAGTGATCCATGAATTCAGCACAGTCGCAGGGTTCAAAATCAATGTACAGAAATTGGTTAATTTTTATTCACCAATAATGAAGCAACAGAAAGGGAAATCAAGAAACCGATCCCATTCACAATTGCACAGAAAACCATAAAATAGTAGGAGTAAACCTAACCAAAGATGTAAAAGATCCGTATGCTGAAAACTATAGAAAACTTACGAAGGAAATTGAAGAGGACACAAAGAAATGGAATAACATTCCATGCTCATGCATCAAAGAATATATATTGTTAAAATATCATTTCTAAATTCAATGCAATCCTAATCAAAATGGCATTAGTATTCTTTTCAAAGCTAGAAAAAACTATCCTAAAATTTGTATGGAACCAACAAAGACCCCGAATAGCCAAGTAATATTGAAGAAGATAACTAAAATGGGAGGCATCACAATCCCAGACTTTAGCCTCTACTACAAAGCTGTCATCATCAAGATAGTATGGTATTGACAGATAAACAGACACATAGACCAATGGAATAGAATAGAGAACTCAGAATTAGACACACAAATATATGGCCAATTAATGTTTGACAAAAGAGAAAAGAGTATACAATGGAAACAGGAAGCCTCTTTAACAGATGGTGCTGGAAAAACTGGACAGCCAGATGGAAAAGAATTAAACCAGACCACTTTCTTACACTATACACAACAATAAACTCAAAATGGATGAAGGACCTAAATGAGAGACAGGAAACTACCAAAACCCTAGAGGAGAATGCAGGAAACAACCTCCCTGACCTCACCCACAGCAGTTTCTTACTTGACACATCCCTAAAGGCAAGGGAACCAAGAGCAAAAATGAACTATTGGGACCTCATAAAGATAACAAACTCCTGCATGGCAAAGACAGAATCAATAAAAGTAATAGGCAACCAATAGAATGGGAAAAGATAGTTGCAAATGACATGTCAGATAAAGGGTTAGTATCCAAAATATATAAAAAACTCACCAAACTCTACACCTGAAAAACGAATAATCCAGTGAAGAAATGGGCAGAAGGCATGAAGAGACACTTCTCCAAAGAGGAATTCCAATGGTCAATATACACATGAAATGATGCTCAGTGTCACTCATCATCAGGGAAGTACAAATCAAAACCATACTGGAGAGGAGCCAAGATGGCAGAGAGAAAGGGAGCTCTGTAAACTTCATCTGCCCCATATATCGAACTGAGAAGGACATTACTCTCATCTGCAAGAGCGGAAGGAGAAAATACAGACTCCGGAAAGAAGACAACCTCAAAGATGCCTGAGTGAGTGTGTGAGAACTGGGGAGATTGGAAAATGGGCCAGCCCGAGATGGGCAGGGGAGGTGGGAGCCCCAGCCCAACACAGGGCAAGCGCGTGGAGCCCATGAGAGATAAAGGGAAGAGAAAGAGAAACTGAACACACTTGTAGTACTGTCTCTGGGGAAGAGATAAAGAATGTTTAACCGCGCTCAGAGAGAGAAACTCTCACTCCATATGTAACTGCTGGGTAGCCCAAATCCCGAACCCAGGTGGCACAAGGGAAAGAACAGCTTCCAGCACTGTGCCATCCCGGTGGGGAGTCGGTGGCCATGGCAGCGGCACTAGGGGCACTCACTTCGACCTCGGCTGCAGGAGTGGGAGCATGCACCTCATTTCCACGATACATCCCGCCTCCAGCATTGGCCGCACGAACCCCGAATCCTGGGTGCCAACAGGGAAAAAATAGCCTGCACCTCTACTCAATCCCAGCAGGGAGTTGGCAGTGGTGGAGGCCGGGGCGTGCCCTCCGGCTGCAGGAGCGTGCAGCTCATTTCCAGCAGCACCCGGCACCTCGGTCGGCAGCAGTGCAAATCCCAGCCAGCACCAAGAGAAACTGCTCCCTCCCCCTACAGCAATTGCGATCTCAGCTGGGGGCTGGGAGTCCGCAGCAGTGACTGTGAGGGCATGCACTTCACCTCCTGCTGCGCACCTCGCCTCAGGCACCACACCTCGCCTCAAGCAGTGGCAGTGCAAATCCTGGCCTGAGTCAAGAGAAACTGATCCCTCCCCCTACCCAATCACTATCCTGGCTGGGGGCTAGGAGTCAGCGGAGGTCTGTGAGGGCATGCACCTCACCTCTGGAAGCAGTAGCATAAATCCCTGCCAGCGCCAAGAGAAACTGCTCCCTCTCCCTAAGAAGCCAGCCGCCAAAGCAAGTACATTTCATCTGTCGTAGCATAGAAGTACATGGACTAGGACTCTGAACCAAGGCAGCCTGGAAAATACAACTTGGCTCAGCTGCAGCACAAGGAGATTAGACTCATTAGAGTGGCCTGCAGTTCTTAGTTCCAGCGGAGTTTGGGGTGCTGCCATTCTACTCTCTGCAGCCATGAAGGTGGAGCCTCTGAAAGCAGCCCCCAAGACCTACTACACCAAACCACGCCTATCCGCAAAGGGGAGCTGCAGCTTTTTTTCCCCCTTTTTCTTCTTTTTTTTTCTTTTTCTTTTTGGTACTAATTTTTTATTATTATTACCTTTTTTACTTAAAACATTTTTTAAAATTTTTACTCCTTATTTTCCTTTCTCCTTTCTCCCTCTTTTTCTTTCCTGCAATCCAGATATATTCTCCTGTATCTCATCCTTATCTCTCCCCTCAACTGTCCATACACTTTTAGACTATCCAGTGTCCATTGTTGTCTGACCCCCTTTATTTTTTCTTCGCTTCTTTTCATCTCTTTCCTCTCCATTTTCTTTCTTTCTTTTCCCTTTTTTAATTTGTTTGTTTGTTATATTTGTCTGTGCGTTTGTGTGCTTCTGTTCCCTCTGTGTTTGTCTGTCTGTTTCCTTCTTAGGGCTACCCCAAGAAACAAGCCAAAGTGTGTATGACGGTGAGTCCCAAATATTGCTGAGTAGGGAAATAAAATACTCAAAGGCACAACAAGAGAAACTGAGAGACACCATTAAAGAATGTTTCCTGAAACGACAGGCCCTGGACAGTCAATAAGCCTCCTTTAACAGAGCAATATTAACAGGGGCACAGTGCACAAAAAGCTTTTTAAAGCTGACAAGAGACAGAAAACTAGCAAAAATGACAAAACGAAGGAACTCTCCCCTAAAGAACCTCCAGGAAGAAGTCACAGCCACAGAACTGTTCAAGGCAGATCTGGACAACATACCGGATAAAGAATTTTAAAAACTTGTCATAAAATTAATCGCTAGGGTTGAAAAAGCATCAAAGAAGCAACTGAGACAATGACTAGGAACTTTGAAAATAGGTGTGATGAGTTAAAAAAAAAAAGGCTATAAATGAGATGAATAATAAAATGGAGGCAGCCACCTCAAGGATTGACGAGGCAGGTGAATTAGAAGATATAGTTATAGCAAAAGAGGAAGCTGAAAAAAAGAGAGAAATTGATCGAGGGGCAGGAAAGGAGAATTCGAGACCTGAGTGATACAATCAAATGGAACAACATCCATATCATGGAATTCCTGAAGAGGAAGATAGAGAGAAAGGTCCTGAAGGGATACTAGACCAAATTATAACTGAGAATTTCCCAAATCTGGGAAAAGAAATACACATTCCAAGTCAAGAGGCACAAAGAACCCCCTTAAGACATAAGTTGAATCGACCTTTGGCACGACATATCATAGTGAAAATGGCAAAATATAAAGATAAAGAGAGAATTCTGAAAGCAGCTAGGGATAAAAGGGCCCTCACATACAAAGGGAAACTTATCAGAGTGGTTACAGACCTATCTAATGAAACTTGGCAGGCCAGGAAGGAATGGCAGGAGATCTTCAATGTGATGAACAGAAAAAACATGCAGCCAAGAATCCTGTATCCAGCAAGCCTGTCATTCAAAATAGGAGAGATAAAAGTGTTCCCAAATAAACAAAAATTGAGAGAATTCATGACCACCAAACCAGCCCTACAAGAAATCCTAAGAGGGAATCTATGAGGGAAATGTTGCAAAGAATACAAGGTGCCAGAGACACTGCTATAAACATGAATTCTAGGGAGAACACAATGACTCTAAACCCACATTTTTCAATAATAACACTGAATGTAAATGGACTGAATGCTCCAACCAAACGACACAGGGTAGCAGAATGGATTAAAAAAAAAAAAAAACCAACAAAATCCATCTATTTGCTGTCTACAAGAGACTCATTCTCGACCTGAAGATATCTTCAGGTTGAAAGTAAAGGGATGGAGAAATATCTATCATGCGACTGGAAGCCAAAAGAAAGGCAGAGAAGCCTACTTATATCAGAAACACTGGACATTAAAGTAAAAGCAGTAACAAGAGATGAAGAAGGACATTATATAATAATTACAGGGTCTTTCCATCAGGAAGAGCTAACAATTATAAATATCTATGCACCAAATTTGGGAGCGCCCAAATACATAAAACAATTAATCACAAACAGAAACAATCTTATTGATAAGAATGTGCTAATTACAGGGGACTTTAATACTCCACTGACAGCAATGGATAGATCAACCAGACAGAAAATCACTAAAGAAGCAATGGACCTGAACAACACATTGGAACAGATGGAATTGATAGATATATTTAGAACTCTGCATGCTGAAGTTAGGAAATTCACCTTTTTCTCGAGTGCACATGGCACATTCTCCAAGATAGATCACATACTGGGGCATAAAGCAGCCCTCCATAAGTATAAATGAATAGAGATCATACCATGCACACTTTCAGATCACAATGCTATGAAATTTGAAATTAACCGCAGGAAAAAGTCTGGAAAACCTCCAAAAATGTAGAGGTTAAAAACCACCCTAGTAAAGAATAATTTGGCGAATCAAGCAATTAGAGAAGAAATTAAAAAAATATACGGAAACAAATGAAAGCGAAAATACAACAATCCAAAATCTCTGGGATGCAGCAAAGGCAGTCCTAAGAGGAATGTATATTGCAATCCAGGCCAATTTAAACTAACTAGAAAAAGTGCAAATTCAAAATCTAACAGAGCACCTACTGCAACTAGAAGGGAAGCAGCAAGAGCACCCCATACCCAGCAGAAAAGAAATAGTAAAGATCAGGGCAGAAATAAACAATATAGAATCCAAAAAATCAGTCGAGCAGATCAATGAAACCAAGAGTTGGTTCTTTGAAAAAATAAACAAAATTGATAAACCTCTAGCTAGGCTCTTCAGAAAGAAAAGAGAGAGCACCCAGATAGACAAAATCATTAATGAAAAAGGATCTATTACAACCAATCCCTTAGAAATACAAGCAATCATCAGAGATTACTATGAAAAATTATATGCCAACAAACTGGACAACCTAGAAGAGATGGACACATTCCTAAATGCACATGCACTGCCAAAATTCAAACAGGAAGAGATAGAAAGCATGACTAGACCGATAACCAGTGAAGAAATCAAATCCATTATCAAAAATCTTCCAACAAATAAGAGCTCAGGGCCAGACTGCTTTCCAGGGGAATTCTACCAGACATTTAAAGCAGAGCTAATACCCATTCTTCTCAAACTATTCAAAAAAATAGAAATAGAAGGAAAATTTCCAAACTCATTCTACGAAGCCAGCATCACCTTGATACCCAAACCAGACAGAGACCCAGCAAAAAAAGAGAACTACAGACCAATATCCTTAATGAATACAGATGCAAAAATACTCAACAAGATACTAGCAAATTGAATTCAACAGCACATAAAAAGAATTATCCATCATGATCAAGTGGGATTCATTCCTGGGTTACAGGGCTGGCTCAGTATTCACAAATCCATCAATGTGATCCATCACATTAACAAAAGAAAGGATAAAAACCATATGATCCTGTCAATAAATGCAGAAAAAGCATTTGACAAAATATAGCACCCTTTCTTAATAAAAACCCTTGAGAAAGTCGGAATAGATGGAACTTACCTAAACATTATAAAAGCCATTTATGAAAAGCCCACTGCTAATATCATCCTCAATGGGGAAAAACTGAGAGCTTTCCCCCTGAGATCAGGAATACGACAGGGGTGTCCACTCTCACCACTGTTGTTTAACATAGTGCTGGAAGTCCTAGCATCAGCAATCAGAAAACAACAGGAAATATAAGGCATCAGAATTGGCAAAGAAGAAGTCAAACTTTCACTTTTCGCAGATGACATGATACTCTACATGGAAAACCCGGCAGACTCCACCAGAAGCCTTCTAGAACTGATCAATGAATTCAGTAGAGTTGCAAGGTACAAAATCAATGTACAGAAATCAGTTGCATTCCTATACACCAATAACGAAGCAGTGGAAAGAGAAATCAAGAAACTGATCCCATTCACGATTGCACAAAAAACCATAAAATACCTAGGAGTAAACCTAACCAGGGATGTAAAAGACCTATATGATGAAAACTATAGAAAACTTATAAAAGAGATTGAAGAAGGCACCAATCTCTTGGAAATAGAAATGGAAAAACATTCCCTGTTCATGGATCAGAAGAATAAACATTGTGAAAATGTCATTACTACCCAAAGCAAACTACACATTCAATCCAATCCCCATCAAAATTGCACCAACATTCTTCTCAAAGCTAGAAAAAACTATCCTAAATTTTGTGTGGGTCCACAAAAGACCCCGAATAGCCAAAGTCATATTGAAGAAGAAAACCAAAACGGGAGGCATCACAATCCCAGACTTTACCCTCTACTACAAAGCGGTCATCATCAAGACAGTATGGTATTGGCACAAAAACAGACACATAGACCAATGGAATAGAATAGAGAACCCAGAACTGGGCCCACAAATGTACAGCCAATTAATTTTTGACAAAGCAGGAAAGAGTATGCAATGGAAAAAAGACTGCCTCTTTAGCAGGTGGTGCTGGGAGAACTGGACAGCAACATGCAGAAGAATGAAACTAGACCACTTTCTTATACCATACACAAAAATTAACTCAAAATGGCTGAAGCATCTGAATGTGAGACAGGAAACCATCAAAACCCTCAAGGAGAAAGTAGGAAACATCCTTGACCTCCACTGCAGCAATTTCCTACTCGACACAACCCCAAAGGCAAGGGAAATGAACGCAAAACTGAACTCTTGGGACCTCATCAAGATAAAAAGCTTCTGCACTGCAAAGGAAACAATCAAGAAAACTAATAGGCAGTGGACAGAATGGGAAAAGTTAGTTGCAAATGACATATCAGATAAAGGGCTAGTATCCAAAATGTACAAGGAACTCACCAAACTCCACACCCAAAAAACAAATAACCCAGTGAAGAAATGGGCAGAAGACATAAACAGACACTTCTCCAGAGAAGACATCCAGATGGCCTACAGGCACATGAAACGAGTGATGCTCAACATCACTCATCATCAGGGAAACACAAATCAAAACTACACTGAGATCCCACCTCATGCCAGTTAGAGTGGCTAAAATGAACAAATCAAGAGACTATAGACGCTGGCGAGGGTGTGGAGAGACGGGCACCCTCCTACACTGTTGGTGGCAATGTAAACTGGTGCAGCCGCTCTGGAAAACAGTGTGGAGGTTCCTCAAAAAAACTATCAATAGAACTCCCCTATGACCCAGCAATAGCACTGCTAGGGATTTACCCAAAGGATACAGAAGTGCTGATGCATAGGAGCACATGTACCCCAATGTTCATAGCAGCAATGTCAACAATAGCCAAAACATGGAAAGAGCCTAAATGTCCATCATCTGATGAGTGGATCAAGAAGATGTGGTATATATAATTACATGACAATGAGAAAGAATGAAATATGGCCATTTGTAGGAAAGTGGATGGACCTCGAGGGTGTCATGCTAAGTGAAGTAAGTCAGGCGGAGAAGGACAGATACTATATGTTTTCACTCATATGTGGAACAGGAGAACTGGAGAAACCTAATGGAGGACCAGGGGGGGAGGGGAAGAGGGAAAAAGAGTTGGGGAGAGAGAGGGACGCAAAAATTGAGAGATTATTGAATACTGAAAGCAAACTGAGGGTTGAAGGGGAAGGGGGAGGGGAGAAAAGAGGTGGTGGTGACGGAGGAGGGCACTTGTGGGGAAGAGCACTGGGTGTTGTATGGAAACCAATTTGACAATAAACTATTTTAAAAAAGTTTCTTGAAGGGCAAAAAAAAAAAAAAAAACAAAAAACAAAAACTGAAATCCCACCTCACGCCAGTCAGAGTGGCTAAAATGAACAAATCAGGAGACTATAGATCCTGGCAAAGATGTGGAGAAATGGGCACCCTCCTACACTATTGGTGGCAAAGTAAATTGGGGCAGCACCTCTGGAAAACAGTGTGGAGGTTCCTAAAAAATTTAACAACAGAACTCCCCTGTGACCCAGTAATAGCACTTCTAGGAATTTACCCCAGGGATACAGGAGTGCTGATGTATAGGGGCACATATACCCCAATGTTCATTCAGTACTTTTAACAATGCCAAATTATGGAAAGAGCCTAAATGTGTGCCAACTGATGAATGGATCAAGAAGATGTGGTTTATTTATACAATGGACTACTACATGGCAATGAGATAGAATGAAATCTGGTCATTTGTGACAATGTGGATGGAACTCAAGAATGTTATGCCATGTGAAATAAGTCAGGCAGAGAAGGACAGATACCATATGTTTTCATTCATATGTGGAACAGGAGAAAGTTAATAGAGGACCCTGGTGGTGGGGAAGGAGAAAAAATAGTTGGGGAGACTGAGGGAGGCAAACCATGAGAGACTCGAATACTGAAAGCAAACTGAGGATTGATAGAGGTGATTGAGAAAGGAAGGGGGCTGATGGGCATGGAGGAGGGTACTTATTGGAATGAGCACTAGACATTATATGGAAACCAACCTGACAATAAACTATGAAAGAAAAAAAAGTGAAAGAGGAAAAAAAATCTACCCAAATCAATCTATACATTCCATGCCATCCCAATCAAAATGGCACCAGCATTCTTTTCAAAGCTAGAACTATCCTAAATTTTGTGTGGTTCCACAAAAGACCCCAAAATAACCAAATATCGAAGAAGAAAATAAAAAAGGGAGGCATCACAACCTCAGACTTTAGCCTCTACTACAAAGCTGTAATCATCAAGACAGTATGGTATTGGCACAAAAACAGACACAAAAATCTATGGAATAGAATAGAGAACCCAGAATTGGACCCACAAATGTATGGCCAATTAATCTTTGTCAAATCAGGAAAGAGTATCCAAGGAAAAAAGACAACCTCTTTAGCATATGCTGCTGGGAGAATTGGACAGCAACATGCAGAAAAATAAAACTAGACCACTTTCTTACACCATACACAAAAATAAACTCAAATGGATGAAAGACTTAAATGTGAGACAGGAAACCATCAAAACCCTAGAGGAGAAAGCAGAAAACAACTTCCTTGACTGAAGTCACAGCAATTTTTTGTTCAACTCCTCTTTTAAGGCAAGGAAATCTAGAGCAAAAATGAACTATTAGGATCTCATCAAGATAAAAAGCTTCTGCACTGCAAAGGAAACAATCAACAAAACTAAAAAGCAACCAACAGAATGGGAAAAGATATTTGCACATGACATATTGGATAAAGGGCTAGTATCCAAAATCTATAAGGATCTCACCAAACTCCACCTCCGAAAAACAAATAATCTAGTGAAGAAATGGGCAGAAGACATGAACAGACACTTCTCCAAAGAGGACATCCAGATGGCAAACAGACACATGAAACGATGCTCAACGTCACTCATCATCAGGGAAATACAATACAAAACCACACTGAGATACCACCTCACTCCAGTCAGAGTGGCTAAAATGAACAAATCAGAAGACTATAGACATTGTGAGGATGTGGAGAAATGGGAACTCTCTTGCACTATTGAGGAGAATGCGAACTGGTGAAGGTGCTCTGGAAAACAGTGTAGAGGTTCCTCAAAAAATTAATAGAACTCCCCTATAACCCAGAAATAGCGCTGCTAGGAATTTACCCCAGGGATACAGGAGTGCTGATGCCTAGGGCCATGTGTACCCCAATGTTTATAGCAGTGCTTTCAACAATAGCCAAATAATGGAAAGAGCTCAAATGTGCATCAACTGATGAATGGATCAAGAAGACGTGGTTTATATATACAATAGAATACTAGTTGGCAATGAGAAAAAGTGAAATCTGGCCATTTGCAGCAATGTGGATGGAACTGTATGGTATTATGCTAAGGGAAATAAGTCAGGCAGAGAAAGACAGATACCATATGTTTTTAACCATATGTGGATCTTGGGAAACTTAACAGAAGACCATGGGGAAGGAGAAAGGGGAAAGAAGTTACAGAAAGGGAGGGAGGCAAACCATAAAAGACTCTTAAATACTGAGAACCAAGGGTTGATATGGGGTAGGGGAGAGTGGAAGGTGGGTGATGGGCTTTGAGAAGAACCCTTGTTAGGATGAGCACTGGGTGTTGTATGAAAACCAATTTGACAATAAATTATATTAAAAAATAATTAAAGCTATCAAAATAAAAGAATGAATGGGCTAGCCAAGAACTTAAGGAGGAAATTAAAAAGTACATGGAAGCCAGTCAAAATGATAATACCACAGCCCAAAACCTCTGCAACACAACATAGTTGGTGATAAGAGGGAAGTATATAGCAATCCAGGTCTTCCTAAAGAAAGAAGAAAGGTCTCAGATACAAAATTTAACCTTACACTTTAAAGAGCTGGAAAAAGAACAGCAAATAAAAGCCAAAACCAGTATAATACAGTAGATAAAGTATTAGATTATTTATCTAATAAAGATTAGACTAGAAATCAATTCTAGTGAAACCAAAAAATAAAAAAGCACAGTAGAATACATGAATGAAATCAGAAGCTGGTTCTTTGAAAGAATTAACAAAATTGATGAATCACTAGCCAGTTTGATCTGAAAGAGAAAGGAAATGACTAAAAAAAAATCAAGAATAAAACAGGAGAGATCTCCTCCTCTCATCAGAAATAAACCCAGCAGAATAAAAATAAAAATAAGAGAATATTACGAGCAATTATTTGCAAATGAAATGAACAATTCTGAAGAAATGGACAAATTCCTAGAAACATACAAACTACCAAAACTGTAACAGGAAAAATAGAAAATTTGAACAGACCAATAAACAGTAAAGAAGTTGAATTAGTCATCAAAAATTGTCCAAAAAACAAGAGTCCAGGGCCAAATGGCTTTTCAGGGGAATTCTACCAAACATTTAAGGAAGAGTTAACACCTATTCTCTTGAAGCTGTTCCAAAAAATTGAAATGGAAGGAAATCTTGCAAATTATTTCTATAAAGCCAGCCTTAGTTTGATTCCAAAACCAAAGACCTCACTAAAAAGGAGAAAAATAGGCCAATTTCCCTGATGAACATGGTTGCAAAAATCCTTAACAAGGTATAAGCCAACCAGATCCCACAATACATTAAAAAATTATTTCCCACGATCAAGTGGGATTTATAACTGGGATGCAGGACTGGTTCAGTATCCACAAAACAAAGTGATTCATCACATCAATAAAAGAAAGGACAAGAACCACATGATCCTCTCAATAGATGCAAACAAGCATTTGACAAGATACAGCAACTTTCTTGATAAAAATCCTTAAGAAAGTAGAGAAATAAGGATAATACCTTGAGATCATAAAAGCCATATATGAAAGACCCAACACTAATATCACCCTCAATGGAGAAAAACTGAGCTTTCCCCCTAAGGTCAGGAACAAGACAGGGATGTCCATTCTCACCACTGTTATTCAACATAGTATTGGAAGTCTTAGCCTCAGCAATCAGACAACACAAAGAAATAAAAGGCATCTAAATCTGCCAGATGGAGGTCAACCTTTCACTCTTTGCAGATGCCATGATACTGTATATGGAAAACCCAAAAGATTCCACCAAAAAACTGCTAGAACTAATCCAGGAATTCAGAAAAGTGGCAGGATATAAAAATCAACACACAGAAATCAGTTGCATTCCTATACACCCACAATGAAGCAACAGAAAGAGAAATCAAAGGATTGATCTCTTTTTACAATTGCATCAAAATAACACCAGCATTCTTCACAGAGCTAGAACAAACAATCCTAAAATGTGTATGGAACCAGAAAAGACCCTGAATAGCCAAAACAATCTTGAAAAAGAAAACCAAAGCTGAAGGCATCACAATTCCGGACATCAAGCTGTATTACAAAGCCATAATCATCAAGATACTATGGCACTGGCACAAGAACAGACACTCAGATCAACGGAACTGAGAACCCAGAATTGGACCCACAAACATATGGCCAACTAATCTTTGACAAAGCAGGAAAGAATAATCAATGTAATAAAGACAGTCTTCAGCAAGTGGTGCTGACAAAACTGGACAGAGACATGGAGAAAAAGGAACCTGGACCATTTTCTTAAACCATGCACAAATATAAACTCAAAAATGGATGAAAGACCTAAATGTAAGACAGGAAGCCATCAAAATCCTCAAGGAGAAAGCAGGCAAAAACCTCTTTGACCTCAGCCACAGCAGCTCCTTACTCAACATGTCTTTGGAGGCAAGGGAAACAAAAAAATGAAGTATTGGGACCTCATCAAAATAAAAATCTTCTGCACAGCAAAGGAAACCATCAGCAAAACTAAAAGGCAACCAACAGAATGGGAGGAGATATTTGGAAACGACATATCAGATAAAGGGCTAGTATCCAAAATCTATAAAGAACTAATCAAACTCAACACCCAAAAACCAAATAATCCAGGGAAAAAATGGGCAAAAGACATTGAATAGACACTTTTCCAAAGAACACATCTTGATGGCCAATTGACAAAAAAATGCTGAACATCACTCATCATCAGGGAAATACAAATCAAAACCACAATGAGGCATCATCTCATGCCTGTTAGAATGGCTAACATTAACAACTCAGGCAACAACAGATGTTGGCGAGAATGTGGAGAAAGCGAATCTCTTTTGCACTGCTGGTGGGAATGCAAACTGATGCAGCCACTCTGGAAAATAGTATGGAGGTTTATCAAAACAAAAACAAAAACAAAACTACCCTACAACCAGAAATTGCACTACTAGGTATCTATCCAAGGGATACAGGTATGCTATTTCAAAGGGGCACATGCACCCCAATGTTTATAGCAGCACTATCAACAATAACCAAAGTATGGAAAGAGCCCAAATATCCATCTATGGATGAATGGCTAAAGGATATATATACATATGTGTATACACACACACACACACACACACACACACACACACACACACTGGAGCAAAAAGAATGAAATCTTGCCACTGGCAACTACGTGGATAGAACTAGAGGGTATTATGCTAAGTGAAATTAGTCAGTTAGAGAAAGACAAACATCAGATGACTTCACTCATATGAGGATTTTAAGATACAAAACAGCTGAACATAAGAGAAGGGAAGCAAAAATAATATAAAAACAGGGAGGGGGACAAAACATAAGAGTCTCTTAAAGATGGAGAACAGACAGAGGGTTACAGGAGGGTTTGTGAAGGGGGGATGGGATACATGGGTAAGGGCATTAAGGAATCTACGCCTGAAATCATTGTTGCACCTTGTGCTAAGTTGGATGTAAATTTTAAAAAATAAATTTAATTAAAATTATCTATCCACCAAGGAGATCTAACAGGTATAAATATTTATGGCCCCAACCTGGAACTTATATATTTGGAAGAAGCCTAATATATAAGTTAATTACTAACAAATATAAGGAAACTCACTTTTAAAATCCCATACTATTATGGTAATATTTAACACCCCATTTACAACAACGGACAGGTCATCTAAGCAGAAAATCAACAAGGAAACAATGGCTTTAAATGACACACTGGACTGTCTAAGCTTAACAGATATACTCAAAACATTTCATCCTAAAGCAGCAGAGTACATATTCTTCTCAAGTGCACATGGAACATTCTCCAGAATAGCTCAGATACTGAGCCACGAATCAGCCCTCAATAAGTACAAAAAGATTGAAATCATACCATATTTTTAGACAACAAAGCTATGAATATTGAAAGAAACCACAAGAAAAAAATTTGGAAAAACCACAAATACTTGGAGATTAAAGAACATACTAAAGAATGAATCAGCTAACCAAGAAATTAAACAGAAAATTAAAAAGTACATGGAAACTGGGGCACTTGGTGGCTTAGTCAGTTAAGTGTCTGACTTTGCTCAGGTCACGATCTCGTGGTTTGTGAGTTTCAAGCCCTGTGTCAGGCACTGTACTGATAGCTCAGAACCTGGAGTCTGCTTCAATCCTGCATCTCCCTCTCTCTCTGTGCCTCCCCTGCTCATGCTCTGTCTCTCTCTGTCTCAAAAATAAACTAAAAACAATTTAAAAAATTACATGGAAACCAATGAAAATGAAAACATGGTAGTCCAAAACCTTTGGGATGTAGCAAAGACAGTTATAAAGGTGAAGAATATAGCAATCCATGCCTTCCTAAAGAAAGGCAAAAATACAACAAACCTAACATCTAAAGGAGCTAGAAAAAGAACAGCAAATAAAGCCCAAAACCAATAGAAGAAGGGAAATAATAAAGATTAGAGCAGAAATAAATGACATTAAAATAAATAAAATAAAACATTAAATCAGATCAATGAAAACAAGGGGCTAGTTCTTTGAAAGAAATAAAATTGATAAACCCCTTGCTACATGTATGAAAGAGAAAAAGGGAAGGACCCAAATAAATAAAATCATGAGTAAAGAGAGGTCACAACCAAAACTGCAGAAATACAAACAATAAGAGAATATTATGAGAAATTATATGCCAACAAGTTGGGCAATTTGGAAGAAATGGATAAATTTTTAGAACCATATAAACTACCAAAAGTTGAAATAGAAAGAAATAGAAATTTTAAACAGACTCATAATTAGTAAAGAAATTGACTCAGTAATCAAAAATCTCCCAAATAAGAGTCTAAAGCTGGATGGCTTCCAGGGGAATTCTACCAAACATTAAAGAAGAATATGTATTCTTTTGAAACTGTTCCAAAAAAATAGAAATGGAAGGAAAACTTCCAAACGCATTCTATGAAGCTAGCATTACTTTGATTCCAAAACCAGACAAAGACTCCACTAAAAAGGAGAATTACAGGTTAATATCCCTGGTGAAACTTGATGCAACATTTTTCAACAAGATACTAGCAAATCGAACATAACAACACATTAAAAGACTTATTCACTATGATCAAGTGGGAATTATTCCTGGGCTTCAGGGGTGGTTCAATATCCATGAATCAATGTGATATATCGCATTAATAAAATAAAGGATAAGAACCACATGATCTCAAAAGATGCAGAAAAATCATTTGACAAAAGATAACATTCTTTCTTGATAAATACCCTCAAAAAAGTAGGAATGGAAGGACCTCAACGTCATAAAGGCCACCATATACAAAAGACCCACAGCTAATATTGTCCTCAATGGAGAAAAGCTAAGAGCTTTCCCCCTAAGGTTAGGAACATAACAGGGATATCTAATCTCACCACTGTTGTTCAACATAGTACTGGAAGTCCTAGCCTCAGCAGTCAGATACCAAAAAAATAAAAGGCATATAAATTGTCAAGGAAGAAGTCAAACTTTCACTCTTTGTAGATGACATGATACCCTATGTGGAAAACCTAAAAGACTCCACCAAATATTTGCTAGAACTGATACATGAATTCAGCAAAGTTGCAGGATCAATGTACAGAAATCGGTTGCATATCTATAGTCCAATAATGAGGCAGCAGAAAGAGAAATCAAGGCATTGACCCCATTTGCAATTACACCAAAACCCATAAGATACCTAGGAATAAGCCTAACCTAAGAGGTAAAATATCTGTATGCTGAAAATTATAGAATGCTTATGAAAGAAATTGAGGAAGACACAAAGAAATGGAAGAACATTCCATGCTCATGGATTAGAAGAAGAAATATTGTTAAAATGCCTATACTACCCGAAGCAATCTACACATTCAGTGCAATCCCTATCAAAATAACACCAGCATTCTTCACAGAACTAGAGCAAACAATTCTAAAATGTGCATAGAACCAAAGAAGACCCTGAATAGCCAAAGTAATATTGAAAAAGAAAACCAAAGCTGGAGGCATCACAATCCCAGACATCAAGCTGCATTACAGAGCTGTAATCATCAAGACACTATGGTACTGACCCAACAATAGACACTCAGATCAATGAAACAGAATAGAGAACTCGGAAATGGACCCACAAATGTATGGCCAACTACACAAAGCAGGAAAAAATATCCAGTGGATAAAAGATGATCTCTTCAGGAAATGGTGCTGGGAAAACTGCACAACGACATGCAGAAAAATGAAACTGAGCCACTTTCTTACACCATATACAAAAAATAAGTTCAAAATTGGTGAAAGACCTCAATGTGAGAGAGGAAATCATCAAAGTCCTGCCAGAGAACACAGGCAGGAACCTCTTTGACCTCAGATGCAGCAACTTCTTAATAGATTTGTCCCTGGAGGCAAGGGAAATAAAAACAAATATTAACTGTTGGGAGCTCATTAAGTTAAAAAGCTTCCGCACAGTGAAGGAAATAATCAACAAAACTAAAAGGCAACTGACAGAATGGGAGAAAATACTTGCAAATGACATATCAGATAAAGGGTTAGTATCCAACCAAAGGGTTAGTATCTATAAAGAACGTATCAAACTCAACACTCAAAAAACACATAATCCAGTGAATAAATGGGCAGAGGACATGAATAGACACTTTTCCAAAGAAGACATCCAGATGACTAACAAGATACATGAAAAAAATGCTCATATCACTCATCAGAGATACAAATCAAAACCACAAGATACTACATCACACCTGTCAGAATGGCTAAAGTTAACAACTTAGAAACAACAGATGTTGGTGAGGATGTGGTTAATGGGAACCCTTTTGCATTGTTGGTGGGACTGCAAAATGGTGTAGCTGCTCTGGAAAACAGTACAGTTCCTCAAAAAATTAAAAACAGAACTATGTATGACCCAGAAATTGTACTACTAGATATTTATCCAAAGGATACAAAAATGCTTATTTGAAGGTGTACATGCAATTCAATGTTTATAACAGCACTATCAACAATAGCCAAATTATGGAAAGAGTCCAAATGTCCATTGACTGATGAATATATAAAGAAGATGGTGTATATATATATAATCCCAAGGGAATATAAGTGAGCAATTAAAATGAAGGAAATCTTATGATTTGCAACAATGTGGATGGAACCAGTGTATTATGCTAAGTGAAATACATCAGTCACAAAAAACCAAATATATGATTTCATTTATATGTGAAATTTAAGAAACAAAATGATGAACTTAGGTAAAGGAAAGGGAAAATAAGATAAAAACAGAGAGGGAGGTAAAGTATAAGAGACTTTAAATACAGGGAACAAACTGAGGGTTGCTGGATAAGTGTTGGTGGGGGGATGGGCTAAATCAGGGATGTGCATTAAGGAGGGCACTTGTTGGGATGAACACTGTGTATTATATGTAAGTGATGAATCACTAAATTCTACTCCTGAAACAATGCTACATTATATGTTAACTAACTTTAATCTTCAAAAAAGGGAAAAAAAAAGGAAAAAAATACTAGTGGAGCTTCACTCTGGGTACTTTATGTTTTTATTTTTATTTTTTATTTTTCAAATGTTTAATCTTAATTCCAGTTAACATACAGAATTAGCATATTGTATACATGAAACTAACACTTCCATACATCACCCTGTGCTCATCACAAATGTACTTCTTAAAAAGTTAACAGACCTTAACTTCAAGAGAGTCTGGAGGTCAATAGGAAACAGAGGCCTCATTCTTAAAAAGCTAGCATAATAACTGCCCAAGATACAGCACAGAAACAGTAGTTTTAAAAGCACTTGGAGTATGAATGAAGATTTATTTTCTAATTTCAGAACCTGTGGTAAAGTAGCAGGGATCTTCAGGAGACTTCTCCAAGAACAAACGTACATACCCTGTAAGCCAGCCTGTCAGGAACTGTCTCCTCTCAAAAATAACTCCTGCACTGGGAAGAGGGGGAGATAGCCCCACACACCAGCATTCCTATGGTTCAAGCAGCCAAGGCTTTATTAGCTGGCTGCAGAGGGAGAAAGCCCAGGCATTTAGTGTGCTCATAGCTGTGGCAGAGAGGCTAACTGCAGACAGCTAGCTTAACTGCTGACACAGCTCACTTACAAGCCCACAGCAACCTCATACAGGTCCTTCAATAGCAAAGAGACCAAACCCTGGCTGCTGTGCCAATGGCAGACAAAGCAGACCATTGCAGCCAAGTGGGCTAAAACTGAATGTGGTATAACCATAAGAGTAGGATACATGCAACCCAACTAGGAAATGCTCATGAGGGTCCTGGTTTTGGTGACCAGGGGAAATTGCACTACAGAACACAGGACCTCTTCTACACAAGACCACTACAATCAAGACCCAGAGATGTAGCTGAGCTCCCTCATACATAAGAACAAACTCAGAGGGGTGCCTGGGCAGCTCAGTGAGTTAAGCATCTGACTTCAGCTCAGTTGATGATCTCACTGTTCATGGGTTCAAACCCCATGTTGGCTCTATGCTGACAGCTTAGAGCCTGCAGCCTCCTTTGGATTCTCTCTCTCTCTCCTTCTCTCTGCCCCTCCCCTGATCTCTCTCTCTCTCTCTCTCTCAAAAATAAACATTAAAAGGATTAAAAAGAGAAACTCAGAGTTAGATAAAGAGACAAAGGAAAATGTTCTAAATGAAAGAACAAGATAAAATCATAGCAGAAGAACTACATGAAACAGAAGCAATATGTCTAATAAAGGATTCAAAGTACTGGATATAAAGAGAGTCACTGAACATGAAAAAATGAGTGGATAACCTCAGTGAGAACTTCAACCAAGAGACAGAAAACATTAAAAAAAAACAGAGATGAAGAATTTAATAACTAAATTAAAGATACATTACAGGACATCACCAGTGGATCAGAGGTTGCAGAAGAAAGAATCAGTAATCTGAAAAACTAATAAAAAGCAACCAAGATGAGCAGCAAAAAGGAAAAAGAATAAGAAATTAGAATAGGGTAAAGGGAGTCAGTGACATCACCAGGCATAATGACATTTGCAATTTAGAATTAGTAGAAGGAGGAGAGAGAGGAGGGGGAAGAAAACTTATTTGAAGGAATAATAACTGAAAACTTCCCTACTTTGGGGAAGAAAACACACAAAGAGGTCTCAGAAACACAGAGAACCTCTAAAAAATTAATCAAAGATGGTATACACCAAAACACATAATAATTAAGATGGCAAAAATTAGGGATAAAGAGAGAATTTTAAAAGCAGCCAGAGAAGAGGAAAACAGTTACATACAAAGGAAACTCCATAAGGGTACCCCCTGATTTTTCAGCAGAAACTCTGCAGACCTGAAGGGAGTGGCAATTTATTTAAAGTGATGGAAAGAAAACACTTGCAGCCAAGAATACTCTAACCAGCAAGGCTATCATTAAGAATAGATGGAAAGGGAAAGAGTTTCCCAGAAAAACAAAAGTAAAAGGAGTTCATCACCACTGAATCAGCCTTATAAGAATATTAAACAGGGTTGAATGGAAAGGAAAGAACATAACTAGAGTTAGAAAATTATTTTAAAATATTTTTTAAAGTTTATTCTTTTTTTGAGAGAGAGAGAGAGAGAAAGAGAAAGAGAGAGAGAGAGAGAGAGAGAGAGACAGACAGACAGACAGAGACAGAGACAGAGGGTGAGCCGGGGAGGGTCAGAGAGAGAGAGGGAGACACAGAATCCAAAGACAGGTTCCAGGCTCTGAGTTGTCAGCACAGAGCCTGATGCGGGGCTTGAACCCACAAACTATGAGATCATGACCTGAGCTGAAGTTGGCCGCTTAACCGACTGAGCCACCCAGGTGCCCCAAGTAAGAAAATTATGAAAGGAAAAGAAGTCACAGGTAGTAGTAGGTAAATCACTCATAAAGCCAGTATGGAAGTTAAAGGACCAAAGTGGTAAAATCAATTATATCTACAGAAATCAGTAAAAGGATACACAGAACGATGTAAAATATGACATCACATACATAAAACAAGGAGAGGGGGGTAAAAATTCAGTGCTTTTAGAATGTGTTCAAGCTTAAATAACCATCAAATTAATATAGACTGCTATGCATATAAGATGCTGTACATTCGATGCTTCTGCACTGGAAGAATAAATATTGTTAAAATGCTAATACTACCCAAAGCAATCTACACATTCAGGCAATCCCAATCAAAATTGCACCATCATTCTTCTCAAAGCTAGAACCATCCGAAAATTTGTATGTAACCATAAAAAACCCCCAAATAGCCAAAGTAATATTGAAGAAGAAGACCAAAACAGGAGGCATCACAATCCCAGACTTTAGCCTCTACTACAAAGGTGTCATCATCAAGGCAGTATGGTATTGGCACAAAAAGAGACACGTAGACCAATGGAATAGAATAGAGAGCCCAGAACTGGGCCCACAAGTGTATGGCCAATTAATCTTTAACAAAGCAGAAAAGAGTATATGATGGGGGGAAAAAAAAAGACAGCCTCTTTAACAGGTGGTGCTCAGAAAGCTGGACAGCAACATGCAGAGGAATGAAACTAGACCACTTTCTTACATCATACACTAAACTAAACTCAAAATGGATGAAGCACCTGAATGTGAGATAGGAAACCATCAAAACCCTAGAGTAGAAAGCAGGAAACAGCCTCCTTGACCTCAGCCTCAGCAATTTCTTATTAGACACATCCCCAAAGGCAAGGGAATCAAAATGAACCTCATCAAGGTAAAAAGCTTCTGCACTGCAAAGGAAACAATCAACAAAACTAATAGGCAACTGATGGAATGGGAAATGATATTTGCAAATGACATATGGGATAAAGGACTAGTATCCAAAATCTATAAGGAACTCACCATACTCCACACCCGAAAAGCAAAATAATCCAGTGAAGACATTTCTCCAAAGAGGACATCCAGATGGCCAATAGACACATGAAATGATGCTCAGTGTCACTCAGCATCAGGGAAATATAAATCAAAACCACACTTGAGATACCACCTGAAACTGGTCAGAGTGGCTAAAATGAACAAATCAGGAGACTATAGATGGTGATGAGGATGTGGAGAAACGGGCACCCTCCTGCACTGTTGGAGGGAATGTAAACTGATGCAGCCGCTCTGGAAAATAGTGTGGAGGTCCCTCAAAAAATTAACAACAGAACTCACCTATGACCCAGCAAAAGCACTGCTAGGGATTTCCCCAAGGGATACAGGAGTGCTGATGCATAGGGGCACATGTACCCCAATGTTCAGAGCAGCACTTTCAACAATAGTCAAATCATGGAAAGAGCCTAAATCCCCATCAACTAACAAATGGATCAAGAAGTTTTGGTTTATATATACAATGAAATACTACGTGGCAATGAGATAGAATGAAATCTGCCATTTGTAGCAACGTGGATGGACCTCGAGGGTGTCATGCTAAATGTCAGGCGGAAAGGACAGATACCATATGTTTTCACTCATAAGTCTAACAGGAGAAACTTAACAGAGGACCATGGGGGAGGAGAAGGGGAAAAAATAGTTAATGAGAGGGAGGGAGGTAAACAATAGAGACTTAAATACTGAGAACAAACTGAGGGCTGATGGGGGTGGGGGATAGGGGAAGGGTGGTGATGGGCATGGAGGAGGGCACTTGTTGGGGGGAGCACTGGGTGTTATATGGAGACTAACTTGACAATAAACTATGTTAACATATATATATATAAAGATGCTGTACATGAACTTAATGGTAAGCACAAACCAAAAACCTGTAATAGATCCAAGAATACTAAAGAAATCAATCAAACCACAAGAAAAGAAAACTAAATAAATCAATAAATAAAAAGGAAGAAAACTACAAAAACAATAAGAAAACAATTAAAGTTTCAATAAATACATACCTATTCATAATTACTTTAAGTATAAATGAACTAAATGCCCCAATCAAAAGACACAGAGTGACTGAATGGATTTAAAAAAAAAAAAAAGCAAAAACTAAAACCAAAAAACACAAGACCCATCTATACACTGCCCACAAGAGGCCCAATTTATAAATAAAGATGCATGCAGACTGAAAATGAAGGGTTGGAAAAACATATACCATACAAGAAAGCAACAACAACAAACTGGGGTAGCAATACTTATATCAGAAAAAAATATATACCTTAAAAGAAATACTACAACAACAAAGACAGACATTACATAATGAGAAAGGAAACAAAACAACAAGAAGACCTAACAATTGTAAATATTGATGCACCCAATATATATGGCAGATATTAACAGACCTAAAGAAAGAAATTGGCAGTAATATAATAATAGTAGAGCACTTTAACACCCAACTTATAACAAGGGAAAGATCATCCAGAAAGAAAATCAACAAGAAAACAGTGGCTTTGAAGTACATTTTAGATGAGAAAAACCTAACATATATATAGAACATTCCATCCAAACCAACAAAATATAATTCTAAGTGCACACTGAACATTCTCCAGAATAGATCACATGTTAGGCCACAAAACAAGTCTCAACAAATTTATAGCATGCATCTTTTCAAGCTACAACTTGTGAAAATGAAAATCAATTATTAGGAGAAATCTAGAAAGAACACAACACAAACAAATGGAGGTGAAACAACATGCTACTAAACAATAAATGTGTCAACCAAGAAGCCAGAGAGTAAATAAAAAATGTATATGGAGACAAATGAAAATACAATGGTGCAAAATCTTGCAAACACAGCAAAAGCATATGTAAGAGGAAAGTTAATAGCAATATAGGTCTACCTCAAGGAACCCCCCCAAAAAAACCCCCAAAAAACAAACTCAAATAAACAACCTAACCTTACACCTAAAAGAGCTAGAAAAAATAACAAAGCCCAAAGCTAGCATAAGGAAAAAATAATAAAGATGGGAACAGAGATAAAAATGAAATAGACTATAAAAGCAAAGAACAGAACAAGAAATAAGGAACTAGTTTTTTTAAGATAAAATAGATAACATTTTAGGTTCATCCAAGAAAATCCTCAAATAAAATCACAAATAAAGGAGAAATAACCACCACATAAATAAGATGGATTATAAAAGAATATTATGAAAAATTATGTCAACAAATTGGATAACCTAGAAGATAGAAATTCTTAGAAACATACAATCTTCTAAAACAGAGTAAAAAAATACAAAATTTGAAGACTGATTACTAATAATAAAACTAAACAATTAAAAAAACACCAAAATCTCTTAACAAAAGTACAGGGCCAGACAGCTTCACAGGTGACTTCTATCAAACATGTAAAGAGGAGTTAATACTTGTATTTCTAAAATAATTCCAAAACAAAAAAATAGAATAATAAGGAAGATTTCCTACATATTATTAAGGCCAGCATTACCCTGATATCAAGATATCAGACCTAGAGATAGATAGAGACACACAGAAGGAAAGAAAGAACAAAAGAAAGAAAGAAAAGAGAAGAAAAAAAAATAAAAGGAAAGAAAGAAAGAACAAAGGAAAGAAAGAAAAGAAAAGAAAGCTACAGGCTAATATCTTTGACTAACATAGATGAAAAAATTCTTAATAAAACCTTAGCAAACTGAATTCAAAAAGACATTAAAAAATCACTTACCATGATCAAATAGAATCTATTTCAAGAATGTAAGAATGGTTCAGAAATAGCAAATTGGATAAACATAGATGCAAAAATTATCAACATGTTGACAAAAACAATTAAAAGAATTAAAAATTTGTTTACCAAAATCAAGTAGGATTTATTACTGGGAGGCAAGTGTGGTTCACTATTTGCAAATCAATGTGATACATATACATCACATTAAAAAGACAAAGGATAAAATACACCTGAATTGATGCATAAAAAGCACTTGACACAATAATACATGCATTCATGATAAAAAGTTCCATGAAAGGTTTAGAGGAAATATACCTCAACATAATAAAGACTATATATGATGAACAGAAGGCTAAATCATATTAATGGTGAAAAGCTGAGAGCCTTTCCTCAAAGATCAAGAATAAGACAAGAAGATCCACTGTCACCACTTTAATTCAATGTAGTACTGGAAGTCCTAAATGCACCAGTCAGATGAAAAAAAAGAAATTGAAGTCATCCAAATTGGTAAAAAAGAAAAAAAGAATAAAACTGTCAGTAAGCAGATGACATGGTACAGTATAAACAAAATTTAAGCTACACCAAAAACTATTAGAACAGATTAATAAATCCAGTAAAGCCAGAGATATGGAATTAATAGAGGTAAGCATGTAATTAAATTTTTAATGTTTATTTATTTTGAGAGACAGAGAACAAGTGAGGGAGGGGCAGAGAGAGAGAAAATCCCAAAGAGGCTCTGGGCTCTCAGTGGGGATCCTGATACAGGGCTCATCCCACGAACTAGGATATCATGACCTGAGCTGATAACAAGAGTAGGATGCTCAACCCACTGAGCCACCCAGGTGCCCTGCAAAACATGTCATTTTATATACTAATAACAACAGAAGCAGAATATTTGAAAAAATCCTATTAACACACAGACACACACGGCACCAAAAATAAACACATAGATCAATGGAAGGAAATAGACAGCCATGGAACAAACTGACACTTACATGGTCAATGAATCTACAACATAGGTGGCAAGGATAGGCAAAGGGGAATAGAGAGTCTCTTCAATACACGGTGCTGGGAAAACTGGACAGTACATGCAAATGAATAAAAGTGGACCACTTTCTGACCCCTTACAAATACACTTGAAGTGCATTACAGACCCATATGTGAGACCCGAGACCCATATGTTTGCACTCATAGGTCTAGCAGGAAAACAAGAGAGACCTAATGGAGAACCAGGGGGAGCGGAGGAGGGAGAGAGAGTTGGGGAGAGAGAGGGATGCAAAACTTGAAAGACTA